>OY744477.1:137372487-137612107 GCA_963556175.1 Tipula confusa | reverse complement strand
AATTAATATTAATTGTTTATTATTTTACTGCTTTTAGTTTAATATTTTTTAACAATTACGACAACGACTAAGGACACATATATCCTGTAAACTAATTATCACAGGTTAATTAAATTAATTTTTAGTATAATCATTATAAATATATAATAGTACAAACTATTTGTTCTTGAAAAAAATTAAACAATATGTCAATTGCATTGGCAAGAATTTTATGTTTGCTGAAAGATATATGTTTATATATATATATATATATATATATATATATATATATATATATATATATATATATATATATATATATATATATATATATATATATATATATATATATATATATATATATATATATATATATATATATATATATATATATATATATATATATATATATATATATATATATATATATATATATATATATATATATATATATTATATATATATATATATATATATATATATATATATATATATATATATATATATATATATATATATATATATATATATATAAATATAATATATTATATATATATATATATATATATATATATATATATATATATATATAAAATATAATATATTATATATATATATATATATATATATATATATATATATATATATTTATATATATATATATATTTATATATATATATATATATATATATATATATATATATATATATATATATATATATATATATATATATATATATATATATATATATATATATATATATATATATATATATATATATATATAAACTCTATATATATTTCGGTAAAATAGCTATATAATAAAAATTGAAGGAAATATAAAATTAGTTAATAATATTACTAGTTTTAGTAGATCAAAAATTATTCGTATAATAATTTGAAAACCAATTTCAATCCTTTGATCTACTAAAAAAAGGATTAAGTATTAACAGCCGATGCATTATTTAAATACCATTTTTATTATACATAAATTATGTAAATCTAAAGGATATTTTCTACGTTTATATTATGTATGCGCGTAATATTATACAATAAGAATAAAGCTTCCCTATAAACTAAAGAAAAATTTGATCAGATAGATTGAGTTGGGGTTTTGTAAAATAAAATTGTACAGACACTAAAATTTTTTTTATAATTTGTTTCATTTCTAAAAATATTTTGTTTATAATGTAAATATTGCTTTTTGAACAACAATAATTTAGAATTCTAAATTCAACTCGATCTATCTAATATAATTAATTTTTCACGACTATTTCAATTTATAATCTAAAGTGTAATTTTTACAAAATAAACGTAATTTAATAATAAAATCAAAAATTATATCGTAATAAATGATGGCACTATATATTAGCGTTTTTCGTTTTTGAAAACTAAAGAAATGTGGGAGAATATAATAATAATAATTTTCATTTTAAAATTGACGTACTATTTGATATGTAATATAAATATATAAGTTGACAAGACATTTTTTATACACAATATGTAAGATTAAATGTTCAGAAAAATATTATTTTTATATATTTGAAAAAATAAATAGTATAGTTTTCCAATAATTACAATTAATTAGTAGATATACGAGTATGATAAAAATTCGAGATAATAATAACTCTGATTTTGTGGTTTATGCTCTAATTAAAAATCAAAGGTATATAAATTATTATCAATCCAGAAAATATAAAAATAACATAAAATATGTTTGTATTCTGGAATATCAATATATGTATCTGTGTTAATTTATTCTATTTCTTAATTTATCTCTTTCTAAAAAATAAACAAAATAATAGTAATGAACCTGAGTTTAAGTATTGTTTTTTTAACAAGATATATTTGAATTGTATTTTTTTAATCAATACTAATTTTTATTTTTCTAGTTGTATGAAAAAAAAAATAATAATTATAAAAAAATAAAATAAAAGATATTAAAATCTAAATAAATAATCAAAAAAATCAATCACAATTAATATTGTACAATAAAAAAATTATTAAAATAAAAATAGATTTATAATTCATAAGATGGTAAGACCTTTGTGTAATATACTAAACAATTACACAATAAAGTAAAAAAAATATTGTGAGAAATTTGATTTTTGTGCAAATAATTGTAAAAATAAGATAAATAAAATAAAAAACCGATGTTAAAATTAATAAATGTAAAAAAAAAATATTAATAAAATAATAATTAACTTTCGAGGAACTTTATATATCAGATTAAATATATGAAACTTTAAATTTTGTATCAGTTAAATTTTTGGATTTTATCCTTTAAGAATAAATACTAAAGATAAAAAAGCTTTATCAATAAATACTACTAATATGTATAATATATGTAAAATTTAAGGCAAAAAATATCATCAAATATACCTTTGGATTGTTTTCAACTATGTGTTTTATCTAAATGCATTATTAATTAATTAATGAACAAAACAATCATTCATATTTTTTTTTAATTTTCTTGTTTTTTTTTTTTTTTTTTGGATTTTTTTTTTTTTAATTTACATATAATTTTTTTTAAAAACTCAGTACAATTTTTAAACTAAAAATAAACTCATAAAATATCTGCACTTCATATTTTTGTATCATTCAACCACACACTTACAATTAAAAAAAAAAATATATATATATATAATGTAATGAATCAATTAAAATAAAATAATTAAAATAAAATAAAGAAAAACGATCACACAATTAAACATCACACCATCTTTTTATGATAAAAATATATATAAAAAAAAAAAAAAATTATCACAAAAAAATGGTGATAATTAATTAACAATATATACATGTGTATATATATATATGTATATATAAATGTAAATGTATGTATATATTAGAAGTGTTTAACGTATAAATATTAACATGACGAAAAATTTAAAAAAAAATTTTTTGTTTCACAAAAAATCTGTAATAATATACTCATTACGAAAAAATAAAATATAAAAAAAACGAAAACCGGAACATTAGCATATAGTAATATTTTAATTTTCAACTAAGCAGTAATACATATTAAAAAATTTATACTCAATAAAATTAAAATGATTTTTTTTCTTTAAAAAAGCTCAAAGAAAATATTTAAATTTTTGGTTTTTTTTTGGCAAAAGTTTTATAATTTTTTTTTTCGTTGTATAATTGTTTGTTAATTTTTTTTTTTTATATTTATAAGTTAAAGCATAATAAAATATAAAAGGATGGTAATGCCAGTTTTCGTTTTTTTTACAAGTTTTGTATGTTTTGCTTGTATTTTCATTTCATTTTTTATAAAAAAAAAATATTATTAATAAAAAATATGTAATAATATTTCCTGACTTAAATATAAATAAAATCCATTTTTTCATATAGTATTAAAGAGATTATTAAAATCTAACGGTTTGGTTTGAGAATTCTAGCTCTGGCGGTCAATCACTGAATGTAGAGCGTATTGAGCACTAAAACATGATGGTTATTTTTTGCCAAAGTTACCACATAACCTTCAGATGTAATTTTTAAACCGCAACAACGTGAAACCTATAAAAAAATAAAATAATATAAGGGAATATATTTAATTGTTAAACAAACATAAAATATAAGTTAATACATAGTATTTTAGAAGGCAGGACCTTATTAGAGTAATAAACAAAATTTCAATGTCAACAAAATTTCGAACTGAAATGTAAAAATAATAAAAGAATATTTTTTGTTCACAATGTCCTCAAATGGTAATCGTAGTTTTAAAAACACTTAAAATTGAAATCTAAAATTATAAGAAACACTATTTAAGTATCGATTTTAACGAGAGTTATGATACTTGCTTATCACGCCGCGGACCCAAGTTCGATTTTCGCCATTGACTACAAACTAATAAATAGTTAAATTTAAATAGTTAAAATAGTTAAATTTTGTACCGGTGATCGAATTGTTTGTAAATAAACGTTCGTTAGTCTGACCACCTACAACGTTCGCCAATTCGAAACAAGGGGTATAAAATGTATCTTTAGGCGGTATCGAGCAGTTTAGATTTAGTTGGCATTTAAAAAACCGATAAGGAAATTATTATATCATTTTAATGATTTTAATACGAGCTTTCGAAATATATACATGTTTTTTTTTTATTAACGATGACAAAGTTGGCCAATTTTACCTATGTATATAAAATATTCTACATCGGTAAGAACTTAAAAATAGTATTATATTATAGCATGTTAATAGTTATTAGTGTTCAGTTATTTTCTCAATTGTATAATATCGAACCAGTATATTAGCAAAACTAGAATAACATTTTATGTTATGATACCACAGGTGTATGGAGCGTTAATGAAAAATGGAGCGTTAATGTTATGATACTATAGGTAAGTTTAATTTTATAAAATAAAAAATGTATTGCATCAACTTCTTGTTCCATATTTTGTGAATATTATAAAATTTATATGTAACATGTTAGTACATGGCCCGCATTCTAGAAATTCGATCGAAAAAAATTCGTCAACGAATATCTATCAAATTGCGTATTTTTGAAATTCGGTTTTCACCTTCAAATTGAGAAATGTAGTTTTTACATGAAATCCATGAAATATTTGGGTTACATCGTTGATATAGAGGGAATCCGTCCTGATCAATCAAAGGTTGATGCAATAACTAAGATCCCCCCTCCGAAAGATATAACATCATTTCAGTCATATCTTGGTGCTATAAATTTTTATGGTAAATTCATAAAGGATTTGCATCAGCTGCGCAAACCGTTAGACAATCTTTGTCTAAAAATTCAATATGGATTTGGACTCCAGCATACCAGCAATCGTTTGGCTCTTTTAAAAATATATTAAAGTCGAATTTGATGTTAACACATTTTAATCCAAGTATGAACATCATAGTAGCAGCAGATGCATCCAACACTGGAATTGGAGCTTGCCTATTTCATAAGTTTCCAGATAAATCGTTCAAGGCAGTTTATTATGCTTCCAGAATTCTTACAAAAGCTGAGCACAATTACAGCCAGAAGGTCTCATTTTCGCGGTAACAAAATTTCACCGAATGATTTTTGGTTGGAAATTCACTCTTCAAACTGACCATAAACCACAACTTGCCATTTTCGGTTCAAAAAAAGGAATTCCAGTCTATACAGCCAATCGTTTGCAGATATGGGCTTTGACCTTACTTTTGTATGATTTTCATATCGAATATATTTCAACAAACATTTCGGGTATGTTGATATTTTATCAAGATTAATTGCTAGTCGGATAAATCCAGATGAAGATTTGTCTTACATGTAGAACGAATCAATTGGAAATATTCTATTAACATTTGGCATGATTCGTGATGCATCTAAGGAATGTGAATCTATACAGAGTCATGCAGTACAAAACAGCTGGCCTCAAAAGTAAGGATATTTCTGATGAACAAGTTAAAAAGTTTTATCATAGGAACAATGGTTTAACAATTGTAAAAGATTGTGTTATGTTTGGAAAAAGGATTGTGATACCATCAGTTTTTCAATTAAAGGTGCTCAATCAACTTCACCATGGCCACCAAGGTATGGAAAGAATGAAGACTAGTGTGCGTAGTTAAGTGTATTGGCCAAATATTGACGAGAACATACAAAACAGTCAAATCATGTTCTAAGTGTATTAGTGCAGCGAAATCACCGATAAAAGCAAATCTCGAATCATTGCCTATTCCACAAGGTCCATAGCGTCGCATATACATAGACTATGCAGGGCCTCAAGACGGTCATAGTTTTCTGATTATAATAGATGCTTATTCGAAATGGCCAGAAATATACCATACAAATTCGACAACCACATCAGAAATCATTACTATTCTTGACAAAGTTTTTGCTCAATTCGTACTACCAGAACTAATTGTTTTCGATAATGGTACTCAGTTTGTTTCATCACTGTTACGGGAATATTGCCAAGCAAATGGAATTCAGCACATTCGTTCAGCACTATACAACTCGCAGTCAAATGGCCAGGCGGAACGTTTTGTCGATACGCACAAAAGGGGAGAAACTGGATGTAGATTAACGTCGAACAACAACACACCAGATGAAAATTCTCCAGCTGAAATAATGCTTGGTTGAAAACCAAGAATAAACCTAGATCTTATGCTACCAAACAACTTGGATATCGTACAAGCCCCAGCAAATTTAGAAGTTCAAAAAAAGAATCAGTCGAAACAATTCAACAAAAAATATTCTACCCGTAAGCGGAGTTTTGAACCAGACGACAAAATATCCGCTAAGGTTTTTTTAAAACATCATTTCCAATGCAATAGTGGCAAAGTCATCGGACGAGTTGGAAAGGTCATATATAACATTCTACTTGACCATAATAACCATCTCACCCGAGTACATAAAAATCAAGTACGGAAAAGATAAGCATCTCCAGATACATCTTGTGAACCAATATCATTGCTATTAGATGTGTTATTAGACATACAATTTGGGTTCACAAAACAAAACAACAACATCAATAGGAGATGTTACATCACCTCCAATGTCGGACATCACATTCACGATTACACATCACAATCAACCTCAACTACCTCCAAGAGCACATCGACATCGAGTTCTTCCATCTCATCTTAAAGACTATGTCATTTTCTAAAAAAGGGAGGTGTTGCATACCCCTGAAAAACACACCCATGGATAAAACAGTTGAAAAAAACACCCATGGATAAAACAGGGGATGGGAGAGAGTGACAGGAAAAGACGTGTTTTTGGGGATTGGATTGGAAGAGTTGTATTAACAAGAAAACAATGATTACACTTGCCGAGTTCTACGCATGCCGCTTTCATTAATAAAACTCTGAAGATAATTTTAGTAATATTTCTTCGGCAAAACATGACATTGTTTCTTTTTTAGAAATTTCCGAAAGTGTATAACAACTTAAAATTGAATTTTATTATTTATTACTAAAAAATTAATAAAAAAGATAAACAATATTTAATTCTGTCATGTTTTGCCGAAGAAAAATTACTAAAATTATCTGTAGAATTTTTCTATGAAAGCCTGTGAAACGGCATTTGATGCAAATTCTTAATGTCGTCCATAAAGTAAAATGACAGCGAGTGCGTGACCCGGTCTTATTTTACTAACGAACCCTAATCGGATGGTGTAGTAGTGATCTCAGTGCCCCTATTTTAAATCATTATTCACTTTTGAAAAATCCAATTTAATATAAGGGCTCTATTCCATGCACTGATTTACTGGAAATGTGATAGAAAATAAATGGTATTTAGAGTGATCGAGTTAATTTTTATTTTATAAAATAAAAATAAACTTTAACTCAGTTTCTCGTTTACGTTGTAATGCGCGATTTACATTTAACAAAATCGATATTTGCAAAAAAATATGAGATACACATTGTAAAATTGTTCAAGTACAAAAAGGAAGCCACGACTTCTGTACAAAATATATAGTTTCTCTGTAAGCCGAGAAACGAACCGAAAAATGAAGATATCGATATCAAATTTTATAGTTCAGGTTGTGAATCGTCATCTTTTTTTATAAATAGACACTTTAAAATTGGTAGAATCTAAAAAAATGTATAGAATCTTGTTGAATTTATGAAAAATTAGTTAGTTTTGAAAGTGAATTTCCTAACTCGAGAAAAAACATAAAAAAGGAGACATACCAACAAACAACCTCATCCAGTAAAGCTGCAAATTTAGTGATTACCAAAAACCCGTTAAATGTAGTTTCTGTTATGGAGCGCACAATCTACCTGAATGTAAAAAGTTCCAAAATCTTTCACAAATCGAAAGAAGTAAGGCAGTATATTATAAACCACTATGCCGAATATGCTTGCTTCCTGAACACAAACTCCCATGTAATAAAAGTTGTGTATTATGCAGTGGTTCACATTACAGTCTGCTGCATAGTGACAACAGTACCTGGGTCTCAAGCCACCTTCATTACAGAAGAAGCCTGTCAGAGACTTAAATTAAAAAAGAGCGCAGCGTATGCAGAAATAACAGGCATGGGAAAAACCGATGCTGGAGTAGTGAACTCAACCGTTGAATTTAACATGAAACCGAGGTTTCCCTCCAAATATAACAACCGTAAAGGCATTAGTATTCAAAAACTTAACATATGCCAGAACATTCGGTAGACCCCTGGAAATAGAAACATGCCAAAAATCTGCTATGGGCTGGTTCATCATTTTATACTCCTGGTCCAATCGACTTGTTATTGGGTGCAGATTATTATGGAGACATTTTGATGAATAAAATAGTAAAAGCCTCATCCGACGAACCAGTTGCTCAAGAAACCAAATTGGGCTGGATATTTCTAGGCCGTATTTCAGACGATTGTCACAATTTAAGTGATACAATCAATGACAACAAGAACTGCTGATTTAGATACTAAATTAAAAAGCTTCTGGGAAAAAGAAGAGGTTCCTCATAAACGAACATTCACCATAGAAGAACCAGAATGTGAAAACATTTTCGCAACCAGCCACAGAAATCTAAAAAATGGCCGTTACTTAGTGAAAAATCCTTTTGACATTGATTTGTATTCTGCCAAACCACTGAGATGCTCAAAAAAGAGCGCAATGGCACTTCTGTTACAAGTAGAAAAACAACTTCTTAAAAAACTAAAACAACTTCACAAAGTGGTTCAAAAATGCGTTAATACTAACCCATGGACATACTAACCCATCCAAATTTGGATGCACTAATTACGACTCCAGAAACAAATTTGCTGAACGAAAACATTTCTGCCAACCATCGATGGAGACTAATCAAAAAAATGGTTCAAGATTTCTGGAAACATTGGTCAAGTGACTATTTAACTGGATTACAACAAAGAAACAAATGGTCCTGCAAACAACCAGAATTAAAGGTAGATGATATCGTTTTAATAAAGGACAATAACGTGCCGCCCACCAACTGACCTTTAGGAAGGATTATAGAGCTACACCCTGGTAAAGATAACCTAACTAGAGTAGTTACAATAAAGGGAAGTAATAGTGCCTCATTTAAGAGACCCATTACAAATCTAAGTGCTCTCCCTCTAGAGTCTGTCAACTCCGAACAAAAGGAACTAGAAATTGAGTCTAGTAAAATTCGTACATGCGCTAACACCAACTTCAAAGTGCTACCAATTCTTCTACTAAGCTTAGTTACTGTGGCAGCAATTATTAATCCAGTATCATCAAAAAATCACACCCTCATATCACTAAGTTTATGCATCAACCAAGTATTTATTTGGAGAACACAGGAAGCCTCAGGTTTACCAACCAACAATGGAAGATAGTTGTATACTTCAATCTCACAACATATTACTCTGATTTATCACAATACAGAAGATTGGTGAAAAACATAGATCAGCTTTGCATGGAAACATCTGTAGAAAAACAAGAAATGTGCTCTGTAATCATTTATTCACCGTTCTCGAAGATAAAAACAAAATTCTTCACTACAAGTCAGATAGACGCAAACGCGGAATTCGTAACATCGTAGGCAATTTGGCGAGTGACTTATTTGGTGTCTTTGATGATCGTGATGCGAGACACTATGAAGAAGAAATAAACCGAATCAATCTTAACCAAGCACATTTGTTAACTTTAGTCAAAAATCAAATATCGATTGCCGATTCTACTCTCAACATTTTAAAAAGAACAGAAGGAGCAAATTGACTTTTTTGGCAAGCTCTAAAGCAGCAAAAAAATTCTCAAGTAATAACAATTAAAAATTAATATCTTTATCGTTTCACGCGCTTTTTCTTTTACTGGATTTTAAAGATACGCAACAAAAACTGATTGACCCTTTCTTAAATTCCCAGAATAAAGCAATTAGCACATCAATTTTACCACCACATCAACTTAAAAAGGCACTTCAAGATATAAAAACTCATATGCCACCCGATGCTTTCCTACCAGGACAAAATAAAAATCATGAACTATTAAGTTTATATTAAATCATATCATGCAGCGGAAAACTGTCTGGACAATATTTGATATTTGAATTGAAATTATTTTCCAATAATTAACAACGCGAGGTACCTAACTTATAAACCTATACCTCTTCCTACTACCGAAGGAATCTTCATTCAACCATCTATGGACTATTTGGTAACGTCCATACATCGTGATGAATACTACATGATGTCGAGTCATGAAAGACGAGTTTAGACATTGCAAACATAGCAACGAGTATATTTGTATGCTACTATATCCAATTCATTCCGCATACAACAACCATTCTATATGTGAATTAAATTTGTTAGCATTACAACAACCGTTCAACTGCCATATTGTGAAAGAAGTATCAGAAAACTCATTAGATACATGGATCAAGTTAAAAAACAATAAATGGATTTTCTCAATTGGACAAGAACGGCGAGCTAGTATAGCATGTGATGGAGACTTTGTAGCAGTGCAATTACCCCGTAATGGAATAATTTCCCTTAAAAATGGATGTACTTTAAAAGAAGGGTCAATCTTTTTAAAAACTCATAAAATCTTTTAAAAAAACCGTAATTAACTCATCAAATCTACCAACAGTCAACTTATCAATACTTTGGATGAAAACAACAACAAATAATTCAATAGATTTTGAAAATACATCTATAGAGAATGACATCAGTCACCTTCACAAGCAAATAATTCACCAATTACAAGAACAACAGCCCATTGACATGGGGACAATATGTCATCATGATATTCTCCAATACACTCTAGGATATGGAATGCTTTCTGTAATAATAATCGGTTACCTTATCTATAAGTTTAGAATTCAAAAAAGAACTCCACCAAAAGAAGACTATAGACTAGAAACAACGACCTGGGAGAATGTTGACACACAACATGTTAATGATCAAAATATGCTTATTAATCATTTATGATTTAAAGTTAAATAAAAATATCATATGTATACACAAAACTATGTATAATTGCTTAGTAAGCAATTATTTTGTATAAATTAAACTAAAGCATTAAATAAATTATCATTCGTAATTAAGAACTTCGTATTTACAATTGTGAGCCCCCATCAGCGGTAAGCCACAATATATACTATACAACATTACGATATTCTATCAAACAATGTTTGAATACTGATGTTTAAAAACTTTAAATGAGTAAAGATATCGATTTGAAGTAAAAACTTCATAAAATTGAAATGAACACCTTGGAACTACATGGTGATCACACTAACCAAATTTTGGATAGAAACAAGATTTTTTTCTAGAATTTACAATATATTAACGTAATCAGTCTAGAATAGAAGTTATAATATAAACTTTAAAATATGCCTTTAAACCACTGGTACGATTGCAACAGACGAAGTTTGAGTGAAGTTTATGAAGTAAATTACATTTGTCTGAAACCAATAAGTATTCATTCATTTTGAAAGCTGCCCTGAATAATTGAGAAGTTAAATTAATATCCAAACTTGACACTATTAATGGCACCGATCATTTAGATCCGAAATATCAAAATTTGGAATCTTCATGTAATAAAAAATTTACAAAATTTTTCAAGTTTAACAACAAAGTAAAGGAGATTTCGCTTCACGAAATAGTATTTTCCTGAAAGAAGATCTAACATTAATGTTGTGTGCCTCATGCAAAATATTTCATCTAAACCGCCGACTTTTCTAAATTGTTGATTATTTCTTATCAATGATTCATAAATGACACTAGTTTAAATATTACAAGCTGTGCCTGACTAATCACGATTCTAAATTGTTGACTTTTCAAACTTCCGTTCCCCACAGAAAAGACTCACCAGTCCCTTCAGTCACATCCTCCTAATAAACATCAAAGAATCTACTACACTGAGCCTGAGCCAAGCGCTGCGGTTACGGCTCCTTTAGCAGCAGAACCGGAAATAAATGTAGAAACCTATGAAACTGACGACTTCACCGACAAACACTCGAACAAAATGTTGATGCGTATGTCAATTCGACATACGACGAGCCCGAAAATCTAGAAGATATTTATTTTTTAGATTATGGCGCTCTTCGCTCCCGTTCTACGAACTCAAAATTAGGAACGGAGAGATCCTTAAATTTTTGAGACACCGGATCTAACAAAATTTACATACAACCTAAACATGTAAAAAATCCAATCCCCAACTATAAACCTTTTTTAGCCAACTCCATAGGAGGTAGTGTTGAAGTAACACACTATTCCTTCATTAATCTCTTTGGAAATAAAACCGACAAAATACAATTCTATATTCTTCCTAGTTTGAAGTCATTTAATGGCATAATCGGAAATCATTCCTTAAGGAAACTTCGAGCCGTTATTCATACCACTGAAGGACATATGACTATTTTTCCAGATACCATAATCTTACTTAAACAACATCATACAGAAGACATACACAATATTGGACTCAGAATTCCACATCTCGACGGCGACCAAAAATACAAACTTTCACACATTATAAATAAATGCTCGAAATTATTCACTGAACCAGACAAAAAATTAACATATACGACTAAAGTTCAAGGGGAAATACGCACCATAACCGACACTCCGGTATATTCTAGAGCATATCTTCACCCAATGGCGCTAAAAGATGAAGATGAAAAACAAATCAAAGAAATTCTAAGGGAAGGTATAATAAGACCTTCACGGTCCCCATATAACCCTCCTGTATGGATCGTCCCTAAGAAGGACGCATCAGGAGAAAATAAATATCGATTACCGCAAATTAAACACTATTACCATTGCAGATAGATACCCGATTCCAGAGATAAATGAGGTCCTCTCGAATTTTGCGAAAAATTTATACTTCACGACAATCGATCTCAAAAGCGGATTTCATCAAAACCTCTAAGAAATGCTGACATTGAAAAAACCGCTTTTTCCAACAACCACGGCAAGCTCGAATTCACTAGATTAACCTTTGGGCTGACAAACGCTCCATCTATTTTTGGATGATATCCTGAGAGAACACATAACTAAACGTTGTTACGTCTATATAGACGACATAATATTTGGCAAAGATCAAAACGAACATTTTCGCAATCAAGAGTTAGTCTTTAGAACCTTATAAGCCGCTAACATGAAGGTCTAATTAGATAAATGTGAATTCCTTCGAAAAGAGGTAGAATTCTTGGGCTTCATTGTCGGAATAAACGGGATAAGACCAAATCCAAAAAAGGTTCAGGCCATTGCTAATTTATCTCCTCTCCTCCAAAAAACCTCAAAGACCTAAGTAGTCCATTCTTAGGTATGTCAGGGTACTACCGCCGCTTTGTCATGGATTTCGTGAAACTCGCGAGATCCCTGACAACGCTTTTGCGTGGTGAGAATGGCCAGGTGTCCAAAAATGCATCTAAAAACAAATCGAAATACATTAGACATATTTTCATCCAACCCATTTACTCTAAATCATATCTAATAATTTCAAAAGATACGCAAATCCTGACCTTGTTAATGGACTCCTAACTTCCGAGGCTATTATGGGGAAAATACAAGAGATCTATCCGCATCATTTCAATAGTTACAAAATTCGATATACACAAACTATAGTTGACGATTTAGAAAACGAAGAACAAAACGACGTAATCATAACAGAGCACAAACTGATCCCAGATTACCCCGGTCATACGATTCATATCGATTTTTTTTCTACCGAAAAACAATTCGTGATCACCGCAATTGATAAATTCTCAAAATTCGCTCAGGCCACGTCAATTGAATCTCGTGCTGTGGAACACATTAAAAAACCACTCCAAGACATACTGTTCTATTTCTGCGTCCCCGTAGCGGTTGTTGTAATTGACAACGAAAAAAATAATTCTGCATCCATCTTATCAATGATGAAGGATGATCTGAAAATTATGGTCTTTACTACACCACCGTTTAAAAGTGAGGTGAACGGGCAGATTGAGCGATTCCATTCGACGCTAGCTGAGATCATGAGATGCCTCAATGCGGAAGGACCTCCACGCTCGTTCGAACAACTGCTCGAGAGGTCCGTGAATGAATACAACCACACAATTCATTCCACCACGAATAAGAAACCTGTAGAAATATATTTCGGGCGAATGCCTTACATAGATCCTGAACAATACGAAAGAGATCGAATGAGTAACATAGAAAAACTAAAAAAGAAACAACAGGTGGATATGAAAAATCACAACAAAAAAAGAAAACCTGTAAAACAATACCTTCTTGGTCACATTATATAACACAAGCGTAATAATCGACTAGGGTCAAAATTAACTATTCGTTTTGTGCAAGAAATAGTCAAAGAGAATAAAAATTCAGTCGGTATAACCCACTCAGGGAAAACAGTACACAAAAGTAATATTCGGAATCAATAATATTCTCAAAAATCTTTATTACAGGTACTATCTTACTTTTACAAACGCTGCCATACAACTATTGGACTTCACTAATTCACTATTAGTATCTATAGAACCTTCATCTCTAGAGAAGAGTCCAAACTTCAGGCCCTCCCTGCAATTTTGCACCCATTCCGAGTGAAAGGGAAATAAGAAAAATCCTGTCCCTATAAATGCTAGATGAACTCCACATCAACAATACCGACGCAATAGTTACGCTGCGAACTGAATCTAACATCAACAGATTTCCGAGTTACCCACACGACATCCCATATTTTTAAGCAATCGTGGACAATCGCATTTAACCCCGGAGGGGTTAAAACATATCACATACATAACGAAAAGCAACCTCAGGATCAGGGCTAAATGAAAAATTCTGGTGGTTAATTGAATAACTAATAAACAATTTAGAAAATCAGGCGATTTAGACGAAATTTTCGACAAGAGAAATACACAGCATAAGAAAACCATAAGATAAAAATAATATATCTTATGGTCACTAAAACCATAAGATATATTATTTTACATTATACCGTAACGAAATTTATTTTCGTTACACAACCGAATAACGTAACAGTAACGAAATTTGTACGGCCGAATACAAAAAATTCATACCATTATAAAAAAAATTGTTATTTCAGGCAAAAACCTTAAATACTTACTTTGACATAAGGGCATTCAAATTCAGATTGTAGTATACCCTCACGAGAATAGCATGCCACATGAAAACGATTTCCATGCGAATCACCAATCAAAACGTCACCAGCATCTGATATATCAATTCCATTGGGAAAACAAGTTATTTTTTCACAACCGATTCGTGATTTAAATGTTCCATCATCCGAAAATACTACGACGCAATGTCCCTTAAAATCGCAAACGTAAAAATCATTTCCTGGAAATAAATTATATTATAATGTAAGTTAAATATTAAAACTATTAAATTATTAATATTTATAATTACCATTAATAGCTATGTCAGATGGTTCTCTCATATAATCACTACAGTCAAACCAGTGAACTAAATCTCCTTCCTCTGATATAATAAATACTGTTGGGGATACACTGTCTACAGCAACTATGTTACCTTGTTGAGTGACTGCCAAACCAGCGACAATATCGATATACCTGATAATAGAAAACAACAATTTAGGAACTTGTTCAAATGTTTTCGTTTACTAAATTTTACCGAATTGCAATTTTCTTTATAAAATGACCATTTTTAGTAAAAATCTGCATGCGCGAACGTTCATTACCCCGATCACAAACTACAAATTTACTACTTGGCCTCATAACAGCTACTTTTCTCGGATACCAAAGTTGACCTTCTTCTTTTCCAGGTACGCCAAAATGAAATTTAAATGAACCAGTTTTCTCAAACACCTAAAAACAAAATTTTCATTGAATTTTCCAAATATGCACACAGTAATTTAATTTGTTTTACCTCAATTCGATGATTATTTGTATCAGCTACAATAATTTCTTCATCAACTCCCAAGCAAAATCCATGAGGTGAATTAAATTGTGATTTTGAGGCACCCAACGAACCGAATTTACAACGTATTTGCATGGGAGTAGCTTTTCCTCGACCAGGTGGTCCAATGTTGGTTTGAAAATTTTGTATGCATTGATCTTCGTTAATAACAGAACCATTCGATATTATTGGTGATGTAGCCGATGAAATTCCTGTATAATCGTTAAGTAAATCTATTCCTGATGAATTTGTCATAAGTGATCCAGAACCTATTTCTTAGTAATAAATTGTATGTTGAATATGAAATAATTATGGAAATTTTATAATATTCTTACCCGGATTATTTAATCCTAATTTAGCGAGAGCCTGTAAATTGTTAAGCGCATGTTGATCACCCGATAAGAGATCGGCTAATGTAAATTGAGGTGTGTTATTTTGATTCGGTGGAGCAATCGATTCACTAAACTCCGATGTTTCTGCTAAATTAGCCAAACGATGTAAATTATATTCAGCCATGCTGGTGAGCGGTAATCTGGGTGGTCCCCCAACATTCGAGACATTAGATACTAGATTAGGTTGCGGCGACTCTGGTGCTAATACATTGGAAGGAAGCATAAAACCTGTTCCTAACGCAGATATGTCTCCATCGAATGACGACTGCATTGATGTTGGTAATGATATTGGGCTACTTGCTGTAACCGAACCGGTAAGTGTGCCTTGGGAACTATTAGAATTACCATTCGGCATATGATTTTTACTAATTAAAATTGGTGGCATTCCAGGTAATGTAGGCGGAGGTGTGCTTTCTTTCGGTGTAGTAGATTCCGTTCTAAATTTACCAAATGTTTCTTGAATTAACTGCTCAAATTTTTCAAATTTTGTATCAAATTCAATCGAGAAATTAACATCGGCCTTTGGAGTGTTGTTTATTAAATTTAAAAATTGTGATGTTATTATTTTCTTCAGGCTTAAAATTTCGGGGCCGTTAGCTTGATCTAAAACTTTTTTAGTAAAATTACATGCATTTTCGAATTTTTCTGATGATTTTTCAACGTTGTGTAGTATATCCATTATTTTTAAAACTCGATCTGAATGTAATTTTTTTATTTCTCTCATTGATTGATCGCGACGCTTTTCCAACAATGCTTTAAAACTTTGAAATGATTCTTCAATCAAGCCACGAGCTGTATCATGTTGAGTTTGAAGTTCTTGTAAAGCAGAATCTAAATTTCCTGTTGCTAGATCACAATATTCCATTTTCATTGTTGCTTCTTTTTTTAGGCCCTCGATTTCATTTCTGGTTCGTTTTTCAGCATCACTTATAATTTCGTAATGGTGTTCGGAACCTTTATGATCGGCAATTAAACAATCGTTACAAACTGGAATTTGGCAATTAAAACAGTAATATTTTAAATTTTCACTGGTATGAATATTGCAATATAGTGGTTTATGTATGGCAACTTTTTCTGATGAGCTTTGCATAGCCTCTAGTTTCACAACTTCGTGATTTTCAAAACATCTCATATACTGATGAGCATTATCACAACCAGCACATAGAAAATTGGCACAATCATTACAACGAGATATTGCATTTTCTTTACTTTTACATGATGTACAAATTATCATTCCCGGTTCAATTGTTGACAAATCCAATATATTAGTTAGTATATAATCAGAATGGAGTGAAGCGGCTCCTTTGTTACCAACCTGAGTATAAATTTAAAACAAATATGAGTTTGCTAAGTGTTACGAATTTATTATAAATTATTTTTACCTTAGTCGCTTGCATACAAATCGGACACTCTAATATGCCATTTAATTTTCCAGCATCGCCAGATTCATCGATTAGTCTTTTATCTAGACATGATTCACAAAAAACATGAAGGCATGATAATACTTTAGGTGAGTTAAATTTGTTACTGAAATAAAATTAACCGATTAATTTATTTGAATTATTTTTTAATTTTACTAATACTTACTGGCATATTTTACAGTCTGGTTCTTGACCAATACCATCAGTCAATGAACCGTTTTCTTCTAAAGCACCGCCGCGATTATCACCGTTTAAATCGAATGCCTCGTCAAACATAATTTTGCTTAAAATCCTCGTTTTTTTGTTATCGCTCAAATTTTTAACTCGGTAATTAAAATTTCACTGGATTCGTTAGTATAGCCAACAAACTTATATGATTTTACACAACTCGTTATGCTGAAAAGTTCAGCAGACACCATAAATTATGAACAACTATTTTTGGTTAAATTATGTAAATTACGATGAACAATTTTAAATGAATATAACGCGATTATAACAAAATGTTGATTAATAAATGTAGATAGAATGAAGTTAAAAATTATATAAAGCAAAAATAAATTTAAATATTTTAAACAAATTAAAAACGACGTAGAATGTCACTATTATTATAAATTGTATCTTTCCTTTTTTTTAATCAATATATACGTTTTATTTAGGCCTTTTTTAACAGAAAAAATCTTTGCCCAAAGTCTGGAAGAAAAAAAACAAATGCATGCGTAAATTAAAACAAAAAAAGTTACAACAAAAAAAACGAGTTTCAAATGTTTTAATTTTAGCGCTCCACCAACCACATTGGGAATACGCAAAAGGTTGTTTCTTCAATTGTTCGTAAGAAATGAGATTTTAATTCCACAGAAAAGTTGGATATATTGGAATTATACACATTATGGTTGTGGATTATTGAAGAATACCAAACCAATATACCGAATTTAAAAATAAAACGCAAACAAAATATATTCCGATTGCAGAAAACTGCGCAATGCAGATGGAGAAGAAACATGTCCTTGGACTATCTTCTTCAAAACTTTTATCATTTTACTAATCAATTAAACCAAATTACGATTGTATATTTACGTTCGATTAGATCAGGTATTGAACTTAATTTAAATGAAATATATCGAATTATTAACTATGGGAATATAATTTACGTTTTCGACAAATTTTTTTGGCAAAACCTAGTTAGGTCACAGACAATATTAGATCACATATAACTAATTGGATTTAACATTAATAAACATATTATAAGTATTTTATCACGATTTTAAGTTTTATTTGAAACTAGTTTTAATATTAAATCGACAATTTATATATAATTATAAAAAAATACTCACCTTTGCCATCATGAAATGTTTAATGAAAAAAGAAATGGCGAAGACTACTAAAGTCAAATGTACATCTTTATTGAGGACAGGGTGTCGAACATCGCGCCACTTTTCTGCGCATTTTTTTAAATTTTTAGTTTTTGTACTAAACTTGGTTGAAATATTTCGTATATACATATTTTTGCAGAATAGTAAATAGTTATTACTGTAAATTATGTAATCATCATTTTTGAATGTTTGCAACATATATCTTGAATAAAATAATTATATATACGTTTTTGTAAAGTTTATTATCCCAAGTATAACAATCGCTCTACTACAATATTATCCCGTGTTTTTCTCAAAAAATCGGATGCATGCGGAAAATAGTTGAAGTTTCCAACTTTCTACACTATTTTGTTACGGCGCTAGTGAAGTTAAAATTATATGAAATATTTAAACATTCCATTTCTGTAAAAGACGCCATATTGTTATTAGTTGTTTACAAATTCTTTTCAAATTTTTTTTAAATATAATTTTTCTTAATATACTTCAAAATAAATAATAAATTAATAAATTTTGTTTATTAATAAATTTCCGATATTTCATCTTTTTTTTGGTAAATATTTTTTTATTTATATTATATTTTAATTTTTTGTTAAAGTGTTAGGTCGATACAATTTTTTTGTTAGTATATAGATATTTCTGGATTTTCCATTTTATCTAAAATAAACCTAAAATTAGGCATTCTCTTATTGATATTATTATTTCACTAGTAAGATCCTACTCTGTGCTTAAATATTATACTGATTTACCTTCAAATTTTAACTGACGCCATTAAAGAATTTTTTGCGAACCGAAATATTTTAAAATTGAATTCAAACAAATTTATGTAACATATGTTATATATATATATATATATATATATATATATATATATATATATATATATATATATATATATATATATATATATATATATATATATATATATATATATATATATATATATATATATATATATATATTTATATAAGTTAACACATGCGATGGGTCAAATTGCTATGCTTGCAATATGACAAAATAATAACACGCGCATCCGGCAACGTTAATTTTGCATCTTCATGGTCCAACCATCTTCATCACACATCAACGCACCTCAAAACCTGAGCAAGGGACAAAAAGGGATTACAATTCCAAATTTTTTTAAAACATTTGTTTATTATGTAAGTTTACAACAAAATTTCAAAAAATAATAATATAAAAGAGAAAAAAATTTAAATAAAAAAATTTTCATAAATTTCATGAAAGTTCTAAAAGTAAATTTAAAGTAAATAATCTATTAGTAAATTAAATGAAACAAAACTTAAAAAATATAATAATCACAAGTTTTAAATAAGAAATCATTTAAAAATAAATTTTAAATTAAATAAATCAATTTATATTATTTTTCATATTTAAATTCATATTATATTTACACTATACAATATATTATTTTTAATTAAGAAACAATTAACAAAAATTTTAAACTACTTATCGCACTACATTCATATAAAATTTATATTATATCGAAAATTTATATTATATTATATCGTAAAGTTCAATCGAACTCAATTGAATAACCATCTTAATTAGGTGCATTATAACACGGTGTTTATTGAAGTATTAGACAGTTTTCTTTCTCATTCACAAAATGAATACCGATCTAAAACCCACAAATTCACCCACTAGCCCAAATACAACGACAGGAAATACTTTTGACTTTGCAAAACTGACAGATATCATAACCAAAATCGTAAACGAATAGAACCATATTCGTAGTAATCTTAGACATGATATAGACCAAAAAATAAAGGACCAGTATAGGAGAAATCTCAAAGATCTTGACAAGATCCCGGATATCGTAAAATGTATTCGTGAATTCTCAGGGCAACCAGGAGAGTTCGGATCCTGGAAGAAAAGTGTAGACAGAATATTACGAATCTATGAACATCTTAAAGGTACCTCAAAGTATTATGGCATTCGAAACAAAATCGTCGGACATGTAGATGTAGCTCTAGAATCGTAAAATACCCCACTGAATTGGCAAAAAATAGCCAAATGCCTTACTCTGCACTACGCAGATTAACGTGATTTAGGTACCCTCGAATATCAGATGACGTTGGTACAAGGCAATCAAACTATTCAGGAATTCTACCAGAAGGTTTACCACCACCTCTCTTTAATTCTAAATAAACTTTCTTCAATGGAAATGGGTCAAGAATCTATGAATAATCTAATAGAAACTTATCGAGACAAGGCGCTCGATACCTTTATTAGAGGTTTAAAAGGAGATCTACCACGACTACTAAGTATTCGTGAGCCTAATGACATACCACAGGCATTACAATTATGCCTAAAACTACAAAATATGGACTATCGAGCGCAATATGCTAATCATAGTGCTCAAATTGTTCAACGCACACCACCGGTGCCACCACCGCCCTTTATTCGAAAAAATCAAAGGCCTATATTAGCTACCAGACCATCATTTTCCCACAACTCCTTCACAACCCACAAGCCTCGTTCGAAAGAGCAAACATATTTTAAACTAACTGACCCCAATTTGGGTATCAAGGCCCACCATTTACAAGACTACAAAACCAGCCTTTTAGACCTCAGCTTCCGGACCAAAATTATCCATCGGCATATCCACCTAAACCACAACTAAAACCAACACCTATGTCAGTAGACGGTAGCGGTTAATCAAGACATGTAAATTACATGAATCGACCGCAAAACACCCGCCATGCTACAAAAATACCTCTATTCAATTCATCACAACAAAACCATCATCCGAATAAATCTCAAAGAGTCTATCATTACCAGCAATTCAATGAAGATCCTACTATCCAACATTATCAGGAGGAATTAGCTGAGTACGACGCACAATGTGAACAAACTTTCGTCGAATATACAAACGCAGAAACTATCTCTGAATTGAAGGCGGATAACCCTACGGAGGTATATGAGGAAGAAGAAATCTGCGAACAACTTAACTATATAAATTTTTTAGATTAAAGAGTTCTTCGCTCCCGTACCTAGAACACCAAGCGAAGAACGGCAAAATTGTCAAATTTTTAGTAGATACAGGTTCTAACAAAAACTACATTCAACCTCAATATATTCGTGATCCTATACGGAACGTGAAACCATTCATGGCCAATTCAGTAGCAGGGAGTATCAAAATAACACAACATGCTATGATTGACCTTTTCGGTCCTGAACGGAAATTAAATTTTTTTATTCTTCCTAGTCTACAAACTTTTGGCGTATAATTGGTAACGACAGCCTAAAAGATTTGGGTGCTACCATCCATACAAATATTGGATTCATGACTATATCTACCCCAACTTTAGGATCAAACTTAAGCAACACGTATCGGACTCTGTTACCAATATCAATTTAAGAATCTCACATCTCAATTCAGCTCAGAAAAAGACCTTAGACAAAATAATAAATAACAACCCTAATTTATTCACCGAACCAGAGGAAAAATTAACTTTTACTACCACAGTAAACGGAAAAATCAGGACAAATACTGATGAGGCAGTCTATACTCGTCCTTACCTTTATCCAATTTGTCTTAAGGATGAAGTTGAAAAACAGATACAACAATTATTGTCGGATGGCATAATTAGACCATCGAAATCACCCTATAACTCCCCAATTTGGGTTGTACCCAAAAAGAAAGACGCATCGGGAGAGAAAAAGTATAGGATTGTTTCAGTTGTGATTGTCTCAAGAGTGACAATCACAACTGAAACAAATGCATTAACATCGACGCAACACAGTGGCGATAACACGAATTTTATTGCCAATGAAAAATCAACAATACAAACCACTACCAGCTACCAGCTATTTGGCAACCCACACCCGAGGAAGATGAATATAGGGAAATATTATTAGTACAGCTCATGAAAGATTTAAGTATTGATAATACCAAAACGATCAAACTTCTTCAACAAGAAACATTTTAACAATCAATTAGTATCGGATTGTTTTCTGTTAGTATTATCATCACGATACTTATTATTGCTTTAATATCAAATAAAAAAAATTCTCTACAAATAACGAAATCTATCAATCATGAAATATTAAAGAAATGCAGCGAATAAAATATTAACCAAACTCCGGATAGCAATAGCACCCAACAGCTTCCAATTGCGCATTCATCCAAGTTAATAAATCCGGATCCTCCCAAGAAAAGTTTTTATGACGTTCCGTTCTTCTAAAAATATAAACAATAACAAATGGGACATTTGTATTTAAAAGGGGAAGAGTTAACACTTATATGTATATATTATATATATATATATATATATATATATATATATATATATATATATATATAATATATATATATATATATATATATATATATATATATATATATATATATATATATATATATATATATTCAAAATTCAAATTTAACCGCCAAAATATTCAAATTCAAATTTAGCCGCCAAAATATTTGAAATAAGCCCCGCCACACATTTTAAAAAAAATATAACAAAAACACCTCGCTTTTTTTTCGCATATGTCCGAATTTTTGACCACCTCTCCATAGTAAATCGGAGTGTAATTCAGACATGATTTCGGAAAAAAATCAGAGATGAATTCATTAAAGTGTCCGAAATATCCAATTTTTTCGGATATAAAAATACTTGGGATAGGTACAAATTGTGTACTAAAATAATTTACTCACCCTAATAATGTACTAGATTGAAGATCTAAAACTATCTCGCACGTGCGATTGTTTATGTTTCTTCTAATTGTGTACTAAAACTAAAACGCGCAATATCCATTAACCAAACGTCAAATCGTCAAAATATTTATGTTTTTGCCGAATGATAACGCAAACATTTAATTTTACTAAAAACTATTATACGTCTATAAAATTAATGCCGTCACAATGTCGAATTTTTGTGCAATTAAGCAAATTAGTGCAAGAAATGTCGGATATACAATCGAAATTATGGAATGGAGTAATAAAATGGATTTAATTGCTGTCAGTAATGAAAAAGGTATTCAAAATGTTTTGACTTAAAAAATTCACATTACATCGAAAATTTAAATTTTTAGGTGATGTTATCGTTTATAGATTAAACTGGCAAAAAATTTGGACTCATCCAGCACCGCAAGATAATATAAAAGTACGGTCAATAGCATGGCGACCTGATGAAAAAATTATAGTCATCGGTTACAGTTCTGGCGACATTATTCTTCTAGATGTTGAAAATAAGGAAGAGATTTATAGTTTTTCACTAAATTGCAATATCAATAAAATGAGTTGGAACCAAAACTATAAAGAAATGAACCTAAATTACAGTGAAAACCGACGAAATATTTTAGTAAGTGAATCTGTTCAATTGGTGGTCATTTCAAATAAGTAAATTTCTTTGTAATCTTTTGCAGACGAATCATCTCGCATTTTTACCCACATTATCCAATTTAAATTCACTGTCGTCCACTCCAAGAAAAACCGATTATCTTGCACTGAAATCGTGTACCAAATATATCTTAAACTTATTGATTGTTTGTCTGGAAAATGGTTGTATCCATTTATCGGTATTTGGAATTTTACCTTGTGGCTTTATCGACCTATCGAATCATTTAAATATCCCAGCCAAAGATATCCATATTCTGGACGCAAAATTAAGTTACAATTTTAAAAATCTATACGTAATAGCAAATATTCGAAACGAAATACAAATGATATCCTTTGAAAATTCTATACTCTTTCAATATGCTGAACCACTGCTAAATATGGCCATAAAACATTTCCATATTATAAATACAATGACGTAAGTATGGTTCATTATTATTAAAACTAAATATTTATTATTTTCGTATCATAGATATATTAATGACACCATCCAAAGTATAATCGAAGCATGGGAAGCAGTCCTACTAGAAATGGATAATAAACTAACAAAATATGCCGAATCACAACCAGACGATAAAGTGTCAGCTGATTTTTTGGAACTCTTGATGTTTGGATATCCATCGAGTGCATTAGAAATATTTCTAACCAGAGATTTAACCGAAAAGGGTTTAAAAAAATTGGGAAATTCAATTGAACTGAGCTACTCATCGATCCAAAAATTAGTCGTTAAACATTTACATAGCGCAATTCTACATGTATGCTATCATTTAAATTGCGTCAATGGAATGAGTAAGAACTATTACTATTATGAGGTAAGCAGACAATGTTATTGGACATTTCTTAAAATAGAAAAACTTTTTACAATTTTGGTAACTCAGCAAACGTAGTTCCTTTAAAATAATATTTGGTATTTACATACCATTATTGGGTAATTCTGTATCAACAATTTGGCTTCATCAGATTCAAATCTGTGCTCTCTTATGTCAGGTATAGGAATGGCTTCATCGTGTATAACGATCGATTTGGGTTACGCAATATCGATTGCCCTCGGAAGGTCGTAATTGACCTATTATATCCAAATGTATTTCTTTGAAACGATTGCTAGTTAATGCAAAGTTACCTGTACTGCTTTCACGTGCTTGCTTATCTTTGCTTTTTGGCATCTTACACAACATTAAGCCCATTTCGTACAGAAATGATTTAATTTTAGGCCAAAAATATTTGTGTGCTACCATTATTGATGTTGCTTTAATACCAGGGTGAGATAGGTTAGGTTTAGGTGGCCGTCCAACAAGGACGAGGCATAGACACATGTGGTCCATAGCCTTACCACGAAATTTTCTTATCCGCACTACCTTACTGAAACCAGTTTGAGCTTCTCACGAAGCGATGGATATCTTTAACGCTCAAATTGGTAAGATCCAAAGGAGCCGTTAGGAAACGAGCTCCAAAAAGCTTCCCCGTAATATTGAAATGCCCTGGCACCCAAAAAAGATGGATATTGAACTGCTCAGTCATCTCGTTAAGCGATGAAAGACAGTTCCAGGCTACTTTCGACGTGATATAGCCTGATTGTAGATCCTTAATTGCAGCCTGACTCCGTAAAAATGCAAATATCTCTCGCAGATATTACATGATACTTCATCCAGCCTATGGCTTTCTTGATTGCTATAAACTCTGCCTGAAAATACTGCAATGATCAGGGAGGCGGAAAGATAGGTCTACCTTTAGTTCTTCGAAGAAAACCCCACTACCGACTTTTCCATTAATTTTCGATCCATCTGTAAAGAAGTTAATAAAACCTGACTTTGCAACTGTTCCACTCACCCAGTCCTCTGGAAGGAATATCAGCTAAAAACTAAACTTCAAGGTATGATGTCGAGATGGTACATGACATTGATTTATGCCTTATAGCTGTACTTGCAACTACTTGTTTGGCCAGGATATCCAGAGGGATGAGATGAAAGAGAATTTCCAGTGCTTGAGTAGAGGTATTTCTAAGTGCACCACTAATACACAAGGCAGCAGTTTGCACTTTCATCAACAATTTTTGGTTCGCCACTGTACTTAAAGCGGGCCACCAAACCGTGACTCCATACATTAGAACTGGTCTAACTACAGAGGTATAAAACCAATGCACAATGTGAGGCTTAAGCCCCCCGTACCTTTCCAATGGCATTTTTACAGGAGTAGAGTGCTATTGTAGCCTTTTTTACTCCATTGAGAGTTGGAGAGTCAAAGCGAGGAAATTTGTACTTCCTGGAAAAAAGAACCAACTCAGTCTTCAGTGGATTAACACTGAGACTACAGCTATTGGTCCATTGAGTTAGAGTGCCAAGAGCATTCTGCATAACATCTCTTAGGATACAAGGATGTTTACCAAAACTGCCAATAGCAACATCATCCGCATAAGCCACCACTTTGAAGCCAGCCCCTTCCAGGTTTAATAAAAAGTAATTTAGGACCAAGTTCCAAAGAAGGGGGGATAATACACCGCCGTGCGGAGTACCCCTACTTACAAATTTACGGATGGATGATCCACCCAGATTCACTATTATGACCCTGCCTTTGAGCATTTGATCGATCCAGCTTCTAAGTGTTAAATCCGCCCCAAATTTGAAAGTGCTTTGATCGCCTCTGGTTTGACATTATTAAAGGCACCCTCAAAATCACAAAAGGTCACCAAAGAGAATTCCTTATATTCGAGGGACTTCTCTATAGGACATAATAGCGAATGGAGAGCAGTTTCTACCGATTTCCCTTTACAATAAGCATGCTGAGACGTTGACAGCTTTACAGGCTCGATTGAGCCCTTAAAGTAAGCCTCTATCTGTCTTTCTAAAATTTTCAAGAAATAAGAAGATAAACTAATAGGCCTAAGGTCCTTGAGATTGCAATGAGAGCATTTTCCCGCCTTAGGTATACAAATAACGATTACTTCAGTCCATTTTTTTGAAATATGACAAAGTTCGAGACTACTTTTAAAAATCACCTCAAGCCAGGGAACAGTTAGGTCAGCGGTTTTCTGAAAATCGGCAGGAATAATGCCGTCCAGACCTGCAGACTTGTAAAGCTTGAAACTGTTAATTGCCAATAAGATATTTCTCCTACTGACAATTTCCCCCGAAAGGCTAGTAGTCTTATTAGCCGTTGGCAAAATAGGGGGAGAATCAGAACAACCCTGAAAATGAGTTTCCAAAAGAAGCTCCAAGGATTCCTTACCCGTTGTAGTCCATTGGCCATCTGATCGTTGAAGATGACTTGGAATGGCAGGACAATTTGATAAAATCTTACGTAGCCTAGCTGCTTTAGAAGACTTCTGTATTTTATCACAAAAGAGTCCAAGAGTTGCTTTTGTCACTTCTTACTTCATACTTATACGCTTTAAGGACCTCCATGTAGCATTTTAAAGCTTTATTTCAAAACCTCCACCACAGTGGACCGAAATTCCGTGGAATCAGAGGCTGAACCGAGTCCGCAAAGTGACTCCATTGATGTAGACAACTCATTGTCCAAATTCGTACCCTCTGTCTTTTTAGGGTGTGACTGCATGCCAATTGAGCAACCGTCCCCTAGACTTTGAGAATCACCGCGCTAAATCCATAGCTCACTAGACCTCCTGTCTTGGTATCCAATGATTCTGTGTTAATAATAATGACGACTGACCTATTGTCATCTCTTGCTTCCTCCACCTTGGCTATCTTCCAATTTGAAGTTGATAATTCTGCACAAAATATGGACTATCGAGCGCAATATGCTAATCATAGTGCTCAAATTGTTCAACGCACACCACCGGTGCCACCACCGCCCTTTATTCGAAAAAATCAAAGGCCTATATTAGCTACCAGACCATCATTTTCCCACAACTCCTTCACAACCCACAAGCCTCGTTCGAAAGAGCAAACATATTTTAAACTAACTGACCCCAATTTGGGTATCAAGGCCCACCATTTACAAGACTACAAAACCAGCCTTTTAGACCTCAGCTTCCGGACCAAAATTATCCATCGGCATATCCACCTAAACCACAACTAAAACCAACACCTATGTCAGTAGACGGTAGCGGTTAATCAAGACATGTAAATTACATGAATCGACCGCAAAACACCCGCCATGCTACAAAAATACCTCTATTCAATTCATCACAACAAAACCATCATCCGAATAAATCTCAAAGAGTCTATCATTACCAGCAATTCAATGAAGATCCTACTATCCAACATTATCAGGAGGAATTAGCTGAGTACGACGCACAATGTGAACAAACTTTCGTCGAATATACAAACGCAGAAACTATCTCTGAATTGAAGGCGGATAACCCTACGGAGGTATATGAGGAAGAAGAAATCTGCGAACAACTTAACTATATAAATTTTTTAGATTAAAGAGTTCTTCGCTCCCGTACCTAGAACACCAAGCGAAGAACGGCAAAATTGTCAAATTTTTAGTAGATACAGGTTCTAACAAAAACTACATTCAACCTCAATATATTCGTGATCCTATACGGAACGTGAAACCATTCATGGCCAATTCAGTAGCAGGGAGTATCAAAATAACACAACATGCTATGATTGACCTTTTCGGTCCTGAACGGAAATTAAATTTTTTTATTCTTCCTAGTCTACAAACTTTTGGCGTATAATTGGTAACGACAGCCTAAAAGATTTGGGTGCTACCATCCATACAAATATTGGATTCATGACTATATCTACCCCAACTTTAGGATCAAACTTAAGCAACACGTATCGGACTCTGTTACCAATATCAATTTAAGAATCTCACATCTCAATTCAGCTCAGAAAAAGACCTTAGACAAAATAATAAATAACAACCCTAATTTATTCACCGAACCAGAGGAAAAATTAACTTTTACTACCACAGTAAACGGAAAAATCAGGACAAATACTGATGAGGCAGTCTATACTCGTCCTTACCTTTATCCAATTTGTCTTAAGGATGAAGTTGAAAAACAGATACAACAATTATTGTCGGATGGCATAATTAGACCATCGAAATCACCCTATAACTCCCCAATTTGGGTTGTACCCAAAAAGAAAGACGCATCGGGAGAGAAAAAGTATAGGATTGTTTCAGTTGTGATTGTCTCAAGAGTGACAATCACAACTGAAACAAATGCATTAACATCGACGCAACACAGTGGCGATAACACGAATTTTATTGCCAATGAAAAATCAACAATACAAACCACTACCAGCTACCAGCTATTTGGCAACCCACACCCGAGGAAGATGAATATAGGGAAATATTATTAGTACAGCTCATGAAAGATTTAAGTATTGATAATACCAAAACGATCAAACTTCTTCAACAAGAAACATTTTAACAATCAATTAGTATCGGATTGTTTTCTGTTAGTATTATCATCACGATACTTATTATTGCTTTAATATCAAATAAAAAAAATTCTCTACAAATAACGAAATCTATCAATCATGAAATATTAAAGAAATGCAGCGAATAAAATATTAACCAAACTCCGGATAGCAATAGCACCCAACAGCTTCCAATTGCGCATTCATCCAAGTTAATAAATCCGGATCCTCCCAAGAAAAGTTTTTATGACGTTCCGTTCTTCTAAAAATATAAACAATAACAAATGGGACATTTGTATTTAAAAGGGGAAGAGTTAACACTTATATGTATATATTATATATATATATATATATATATATATATATATATATATATATATATATATATATATAATATATATATATATATATATATATATATATATATATATATATATATATATATATATATATATATTCAAAATTCAAATTTAACCGCCAAAATATTCAAATTCAAATTTAGCCGCCAAAATATTTGAAATAAGCCCCGCCACACATTTTAAAAAAAATATAACAAAAACACCTCGCTTTTTTTTCGCATATGTCCGAATTTTTGACCACCTCTCCATAGTAAATCGGAGTGTAATTCAGACATGATTTCGGAAAAAAATCAGAGATGAATTCATTAAAGTGTCCGAAATATCCAATTTTTTCGGATATAAAAATACTTGGGATAGGTACAAATTGTGTACTAAAATAATTTACTCACCCTAATAATGTACTAGATTGAAGATCTAAAACTATCTCGCACGTGCGATTGTTTATGTTTCTTCTAATTGTGTACTAAAACTAAAACGCGCAATATCCATTAACCAAACGTCAAATCGTCAAAATATTTATGTTTTTGCCGAATGATAACGCAAACATTTAATTTTACTAAAAACTATTATACGTCTATAAAATTAATGCCGTCACAATGTCGAATTTTTGTGCAATTAAGCAAATTAGTGCAAGAAATGTCGGATATACAATCGAAATTATGGAATGGAGTAATAAAATGGATTTAATTGCTGTCAGTAATGAAAAAGGTATTCAAAATGTTTTGACTTAAAAAATTCACATTACATCGAAAATTTAAATTTTTAGGTGATGTTATCGTTTATAGATTAAACTGGCAAAAAATTTGGACTCATCCAGCACCGCAAGATAATATAAAAGTACGGTCAATAGCATGGCGACCTGATGAAAAAATTATAGTCATCGGTTACAGTTCTGGCGACATTATTCTTCTAGATGTTGAAAATAAGGAAGAGATTTATAGTTTTTCACTAAATTGCAATATCAATAAAATGAGTTGGACCCAAAACTATAAAGAAATGAACCTAAATTACAGTGAAAACCGACGAAATATTTTAGTAAGTGAATCTGTTCAATTGGTGGTCATTTCAAATAAGTAAATTTCTTTGTAATCTTTTGCAGACGAATCATCTCGCATTTTTACCCACATTATCCAATTTAAATTCACTGTCGTCCACTCCAAGAAAAACCGATTATCTTGCACTGAAATCGTGTACCAAATATATCTTAAACTTATTGATTGTTTGTCTGGAAAATGGTTGTATCCATTTATCGGTATTTGGAATTTTACCTTGTGGCTTTATCGACCTATCGAATCATTTAAATATCCCAGCCAAAGATATCCATATTCTGGACGCAAAATTAAGTTACAATTTTAAAAATCTATACGTAATAGCAAATATTCGAAACGAAATACAAATGATATCCTTTGAAAATTCTATACTCTTTCAATATGCTGAACCACTGCTAAATATGGCCATAAAACATTTCCATATTATAAATACAATGACGTAAGTATGGTTCATTATTATTAAAACTAAATATTTATTATTTTCGTATCATAGATATATTAATGACACCATCCAAAGTATAATCGAAGCATGGGAAGCAGTCCTACTAGAAATGGATAATAAACTAACAAAATATGCCGAATCACAACCAGACGATAAAGTGTCAGCTGATTTTTTGGAACTCTTGATGTTTGGATATCCATCGAGTGCATTAGAAATATTTCTAACCAGAGATTTAACCGAAAAGGGTTTAAAAAAATTGGGAAATTCAATTGAACTGAGCTACTCATCGATCCAAAAATTAGTCGTTAAACATTTACATAGCGCAATTCTACATGTATGCTATCATTTAAATTGCGTCAATGGAATGAGTAAGAACTATTACTATTATGAGGTAAGCAGACAATGTTATTGGACATTTCTTAAAATAGAAAAACTTTTTACAATTTTGGTAACTCAGCAAACGTAGTTCCTTTAAAATAATATTTGGTATTTACATACCATTATTGGGTAATTCTGTATCAACAATTTGGCTTCATCAGATTCAAATCTGTGCTCTCTTATGTCAGGTATAGGAATGGCTTCATCGTGTATAACGATCGATTTGGGTTACGCAATATCGATTGCCCTCGGAAGGTCGTAATTGACCTATTATATCCAAATGTATTTCTTTGAAACGATTGCTAGTTAATGCAAAGTTACCTGTACTGCTTTCACGTGCTTGCTTATCTTTGCTTTTTGGCATCTTACACAACATTAAGCCCATTTCGTACAGAAATGATTTAATTTTAGGCCAAAAATATTTGTGTGCTACCATTATTGATGTTGCTTTAATACCAGGGTGAGATAGGTTAGGTTTAGGTGGCCGTCCAACAAGGACGAGGCATAGACACATGTGGTCCATAGCCTTACCACGAAATTTTCTTATCCGCACTACCTTACTGAAACCAGTTTGAGCTTCTCACGAAGCGATGGATATCTTTAACGCTCAAATTGGTAAGATCCAAAGGAGCCGTTAGGAAACGAGCTCCAAAAAGCTTCCCCGTAATATTGAAATGCCCTGGCACCCAAAAAAGATGGATATTGAACTGCTCAGTCATCTCGTTAAGCGATGAAAGACAGTTCCAGGCTACTTTCGACGTGATATAGCCTGATTGTAGATCCTTAATTGCAGCCTGACTCCGTAAAAATGCAAATATCTCTCGCAGATATTACATGATACTTCATCCAGCCTATGGCTTTCTTGATTGCTATAAACTCTGCCTGAAAATACTGCAATGATCAGGGAGGCGGAAAGATAGGTCTACCTTTAGTTCTTCGAAGAAAACCCCACTACCGACTTTTCCATTAATTTTCGATCCATCTGTAAAGAAGTTAATAAAACCTGACTTTGCAACTGTTCCACTCACCCAGTCCTCTGGAAGGAATATCAGCTAAAAACTAAACTTCAAGGTATGATGTCGAGATGGTACATGACATTGATTTATGCCTTATAGCTGTACTTGCAACTACTTGTTTGGCCAGGATATCCAGAGGGATGAGATGAAAGAGAATTTCCAGTGCTTGAGTAGAGGTATTTCTAAGTGCACCACTAATACACAAGGCAGCAGTTTGCACTTTCATCAACAATTTTTGGTTCGCCACTGTACTTAAAGCGGGCCACCAAACCGTGACTCCATACATTAGAACTGGTCTAACTACAGAGGTATAAAACCAATGCACAATGTGAGGCTTAAGCCCCCCGTACCTTTCCAATGGCATTTTTACAGGAGTAGAGTGCTATTGTAGCCTTTTTTACTCCATTGAGAGTTGGAGAGTCAAAGCGAGGAAATTTGTACTTCCTGGAAAAAAGAACCAACTCAGTCTTCAGTGGATTAACACTGAGACTACAGCTATTGGTCCATTGAGTTAGAGTGCCAAGAGCATTCTGCATAACATCTCTTAGGATACAAGGATGTTTACCAAAACTGCCAATAGCAACATCATCCGCATAAGCCACCACTTTGAAGCCAGCCCCTTCCAGGTTTAATAAAAAGTAATTTAGGACCAAGTTCCAAAGAAGGGGGGATAATACACCGCCGTGCGGAGTACCCCTACTTACAAATTTACGGATGGATGATCCACCCAGATTCACTATTATGACCCTGCCTTTGAGCATTTGATCGATCCAGCTTCTAAGTGTTAAATCCGCCCCAAATTTGAAAGTGCTTTGATCGCCTCTGGTTTGACATTATTAAAGGCACCCTCAAAATCACAAAAGGTCACCAAAGAGAATTCCTTATATTCGAGGGACTTCTCTATAGGACATAATAGCGAATGGAGAGCAGTTTCTACCGATTTCCCTTTACAATAAGCATGCTGAGACGTTGACAGCTTTACAGGCTCGATTGAGCCCTTAAAGTAAGCCTCTATCTGTCTTTCTAAAATTTTCAAGAAATAAGAAGATAAACTAATAGGCCTAAGGTCCTTGAGATTGCAATGAGAGCATTTTCCCGCCTTAGGTATACAAATAACGATTACTTCAGTCCATTTTTTTGAAATATGACAAAGTTCGAGACTACTTTTAAAAATCACCTCAAGCCAGGGAACAGTTAGGTCAGCGGTTTTCTGAAAATCGGCAGGAATAATGCCGTCCAGACCTGCAGACTTGTAAAGCTTGAAACTGTTAATTGCCAATAAGATATTTCTCCTACTGACAATTTCCCCCGAAAGGCTAGTAGTCTTATTAGCCGTTGGCAAAATAGGGGGAGAATCAGAACAACCCTGAAAATGAGTTTCCAAAAGAAGCTCCAAGGATTCCTTACCCGTTGTAGTCCATTGGCCATCTGATCGTTGAAGATGACTTGGAATGGCAGGACAATTTGATAAAATCTTACGTAGCCTAGCTGCTTTAGAAGACTTCTGTATTTTATCACAAAAGAGTCCAAGAGTTGCTTTTGTCACTTCTTACTTCATACTTATACGCTTTAAGGACCTCCATGTAGCATTTTAAAGCTTTATTTCAAAACCTCCACCACAGTGGACCGAAATTCCGTGGAATCAGAGGCTGAACCGAGTCCGCAAAGTGACTCCATTGATGTAGACAACTCATTGTCCAAATTCGTACCCTCTGTCTTTTTAGGGTGTGACTGCATGCCAATTGAGCAACCGTCCCCTAGACTTTGAGAATCACCGCGCTAAATCCATAGCTCACTAGACCTCCTGTCTTGGTATCCAATGATTCTGTGTTAATAATAATGACGACTGACCTATTGTCATCTCTTGCTTCCTCCACCTTGGCTATCTTCCAATTTGAAGTTGATAATTCTGGATTGCTGATTTGCAGCAATTCTAAAATGGTTTTCGGATTACTCGGTTCAGCCGGAACCCACGCACGAGTTCTCGGCCTACTGGGAATATCCTCCAAAGGTATTTTACCTTAGACTTGGCTCCAAGCCAAACTTGTCCTTGTCTGCTAATCGCCTTCCTATAGAGATCCAGAGATCTTCATCTCGACCTCCATCTCGACATGTAGGAGCCACACCAGGGTTCTCCCTCATAACTATGAGGAAAAAGGAGGCTAAGGCGTTTTCCACCTTCCTCCAATTAGAGGGAGTGATGCTACCATCTTCATGTGCTCCATCAATCACTGCTATTACTAGCGGATCTTTAAGAACATCACTAAAGGACCTACCTGTTGTTACCTGCAGTTTAGTTCTTTTAGTGGCCTTCGGAGATTCATCCTGTGATCTCTGTCTTTTGGAGACAGACCCTTCAGATGAAGTTCATGGCATCGTCCTAATAACCTCAGTAACCCATTTATGTGTCGCTACGTGTTTATCCGTTCTTACTTCCGATGGAATTTCCTCAATCCTTTTTAAGGCTCTCCATGCTTTCTTTCTGGCATAAAAAGATGGTTTGGAGGGACCTGCTTTATCATTGCATAAATCCACATTCCCATCCATAGGAAGAGAGGGCCTACAGACCCGATTCTTCTTATTTGGTTTAGAGGGACCTGCATTATTTTTGCGCGGGAATACGGGAATCCTCAATTTTAGGGAGAGAGGGCCTAAAGACCCTTGTCTCCTTAACATTTTCCGGCTTTTTAAGAGTTCCGGTCTCTTTATTCTGATTTTTTGGATCCATAATATTTTCCACGAGTAGCGGATAAAAGTGGGGTCATCCTTGCAGAGATCCGCAACACAAGGATAAGGCTAAGAGCAACTGGAGGTCGCCAGGTATCCAGAGACTCCGTTCAAGACTGGGCTTTTTGGAAGGGCCCCCAGCCAGGTTGATCATCGGCACGGGTCGCATGACACCTTAATCCGGCCCTTGTTTTATAGTGGAAAACACTCGCATCTAATATTTAGCCGACCGAGGTCGTTTCCCGAGTGGTACCACTAGGACGTATATTAGATACAATTGGTGGATTCCACACAGTTGCAACAGTGGAGAATAAGTTGTAACAAGTTACAACTATAAACCACTGCCTACCCTATTGAGATTCACTCACACCACCCTAGGGTGAGATAAATTGTGTATGCTTTCGAAAATTGTTTGCCGAAATTGTTTAGGAATATACGGTCGTGTGCGACCGATTGAAATTTCACAATAAATATCTTTATGGTACCAAATATGGGAAATTTCTCGAATTTCACAGAATTCTCATTCTTAATCAAGTTGTGTAACATGATATCAATATGACGAATGATATCAATATGACGAAGTTGTCTGGGTGTTGCTTTCTCTGCATTTTTGTGTAACACGTAAATTAATGGTTTATGACCCGTATATAACGTAAATTCTCGGCCTTCCAAATAATGTTTAAAATGTTTAATGGAAGAGTACGCTGCCAATAGTTCGCGATCATAAGTGATGTATCTTCTCTGTGTGTCGTTTAATCTAACAGAAAAAAAAACTTTTGTTGCCAAAGTTGCCATGCGTTTTCAACATTTTGTTGAACGACGGCACCAATTACGTCATCAGAGGCGTCCTTTAGACGTTGAAATATCATTTGAAGATGTTGTATGTTTTCTTTCATTGATTTTGATGCTATCAACAAATCATCGATATATACTAAACAAAAATCCAAACCTCTACATATTGAGTCCATGAGTCTCTGAAATGACTGCGCAGCGTTACGTAATCCGAACGTCATACGTGTAAACTCGAATAATCCGAATAGTGTCCGTATTGCCGTATTGGCAATAATGCGCTCCTCAATTGGTATTTGGAAGTAAGCATTACCGGGAATTCAGGGATCTATAGCCTCCGCATGGCCTCCAGTCGCCATTCAAAACGATTGTGATAAAAACAAATTTCATTGTTATATCTTCTATGCCGACTATTTGATCTACTGTGGTTTCTACGTATCAATTGGCGTGGTCGTGAACGGCTATTATGGTTTGCTAACCGTGTCTCTAAACTCTCGATACGTTTAATTAGTTCATTAACATGCGTTGTAGTGTTAGTATTATCACTCTCGAAACTGGATCGTATTGCACTGACATTTATTCTATTGTTATTTGTCGACTGTATTTCCCAAATTTGATCAGCAATTTCACATTGTTTGAGCAATTTTCGGTCCGATACTATTCTCCTCGGATACCCATACACTCTACTATACTCGTTCATTGCCTTTATCGCCTCCTTGGTCTCCGTCGTCCTTGCTGAATATAATCGAACATACTCAGTAAACGCGTCCACCACGACTATTATATACTGACATCTTTTCCTTGTCTTTTCCAAAGGCCCTATGTGGTCGATATGTACCTTATCTAATGGCACCGCCTCTCTATCATATATGTGTAATTTGTGCTCCTTACGTCCTGATTTATCATTGAACTTCAGGCACATCAAACATCTTCCTATATGCCCCTTAACCAACTCTCCCATTTTGCTAAAGGAAAAATTCCTTCTGATATTCTTGACGGTCTTCTTCTCTCCCATATGACCCATTCCGTCCTGCATTTGGAATAATAGTCCTCCTATCATACTATCTGGTATTACTAACTGCAAGTACCTCTTCCTATCCTGTCTATATATCACGTTATCTCTCACTTCATACCCCTTCTTACTTCCTTTTAAAATATGCTCCCTTAATTTGTTCACCCTGTCATCCCTAAGCTGTTCTACTATTATCTTCATCTTCCAGTCTTCTTCCTCGTCGTCTTCCTCATCCACCCCTCTATATTCTACCCCTTCTCTCAATTCTTCCCTTTCTTCCAATTCTTCCCACTTTAACATAATTTACTTTGCACAATGCGTCCGCATGTCTCAGCCTTTCCCCTTTCCCATGATCAATCGTAAAATCAAATTCGCTCATCCACAGTGCTCACCTCTCAATTTTTGGGCTTACGTCTCTCTTCGCTAACGTCATTTGCATTGCACTGCAGTCCGTCACAAATTTAAATTTAATTCCAAATAAGTATGCTCTATATCTTTGTAGACTATACACCACTGCTAACGTCTCCAACTCGAAGCTGTGTAACTTCTGCTCCACCTCTGTCGTCTCCCTGCTATAGTAAGATACTGGATATAACTTTCCATCCTCCGCAGTTCTTTGCATTAGAACTGCCCCAAATCCCCCTGCAGACGCATCTATGTGCAACTTTATTTCCGCCGTGTGTGAAAATATTTCTAGTACTGGCTCCTCTAATAGCTTATCTCTTAGTTTACAAAACGCTCTATCATACTTCCTCTCCCATTCAAATTTATTTTTCCTTACCACTTCCAACAACGGTGCCACCCTTTCTTTAAAATTTCTTCTGCAAGAAATCCCTTCGCAATATGACTTCCTCGGTCATTGTTTCTCGGGAAGTACCAAAAGGTTTGCACTGTACACTTCCTCCTCTATTTCCAATTTAGCTTCTACCTGTCCAAAAAATTTTAATTCCGTCCCATTTATTCCTTTAATCTTTCTTTTCCTAATCCATTTACCCATACTATCTTTATTTAATAATTTTATATTTTTAATGGAACTTATCGCACTTCCGGTGTCTACCAGCGCCCTTATTCGGTTGCCGTCATTCATTACCGTCCTCACTTACCCTCCCTGGTCAATCCTGATTTCTCTAATCATCCTCTTGCTTCTTCTTGCTTCCTGTTGCTCTCCCCCGCTCATTACACTTATCCTCTCCGTTGCACTTTGACATTGTTCTCTTACATGTCCCTCCTTGTGACATCTATAACACGTCACTACCTTTCTATCTATTGGTAGATTACAGTCTCGCGCCATATGGCCTATTCGCACACACCCATAACATGATAATTGGGCTGCTCCACTCTTTCCTTCCATCCCCTTCTTCTCCTGTTCCTCCAAATATACCACTTTCGCCCACAACTCGTCTCTGGTAACCTTCTCACATCCCCATCCCTTCTCTAACATGCCCTGCAACGCAGCATGCCTGCTATCACTCATCACTGTCTTCACCACATCTTCTTCCTCTAATTTGCCATCCGCCAACGCTTCCATCTCCAAAAAATAGCTGACAAGCGTCTGTAAAACGCTGCACCATTCGTTTAGGATCGGAACGCAGAACGTGATCGAAAATTGAAGATTTCGTAATTGAACATAATATTGACGTCAAAGAACACAAGTTGTTCTCTAACCCGAGGAAGCAATCGTCGTCGACAGCGATCTCTTCACCTGCCATATAGCGGCTCTCTTGTCAGAGATCGCTGCACCATTTGTTTATAACCCACTCGTAGAACGTGACTAGTTTGGGGTAATTTATCAATGCATGACTTCTTTCAAACGTCATCAGGCTTCCTTGACACTCTTCCGTCAGGGTCGAACTCCTTCAAATATGTTGTCATCACTAAACCGTAGCCATTTTGTCCAATTACACAGATACTTGCATATATCAGCACCGGGTTAGATTGCCGGTATAAGATATTGTACTCCGATAGTGTCATATGCTTGCCGAAAATCCAAGAACACCTGATGTACGCCACGAGATGTCTCGTAATAGTTAGAATAGTTTCATTTTCCGTCTAGAAATTCTTTTAGCAAGAACTGCTTTGTTGTTCCATGCGATTCTGAAAGAATTCTCGTTTCTCTATGTAAATAGATTTTTCACTGCTTAATTTTGATCGGTGATCACGGAGAACCTAAAACTATAACCCACTATAGAAATGCATAATCCTTTGGTTGAAACATCGTTCCCGCAAGTATAGGATGGCTAAAGCTATACAAAACGCAAGACGGTAAGTACAATCCCCCGGTTTGATCGTCAACAGTATAAAGTAGGACATTAAAGTGAACTTCGAAAGTGCTTTGTTTGTGTGGACCCATTTTAACCTAATTTTAACCTAATCTCGAAAATAAAATTACAAATGTTTGATTTCGTTTAGAATTAAAATTAATTTTTACTACAGCCAATTTTAGGTGAAATAAGTAACGATGCATTACAAAGCGCAGGCTCATTTTTAATTAAGACAAGTGAATTGCAACAAACCATCGACCAATCGACCCGGGATTATAAAATATTTTTTCATTGGTTGTACGTTACTATAATACGTTTGATGGATGAAACCGTTCCCGATGATATTGCAACAGTGTCACAACAACAAATAAATTATTTAGCCGAGTTCTTATATAATTTCGATAAAGGATCATGTGATATAACGTGCAGTAATCGACGCTTTAACTTAGAACGAGTGGGTCAATATCTCGAAGATAAAAATTTAATTATTCCGATCCAAGTTGATGCGAAACAGCATTGGAATAATTTAATCGATGAAAATGCATGTCTTGCGGATTGTCAATATATTTACAAACATAATAAAGATTTGTCGTTAGTTCAAGAACACAAACAGCTTAAAACTCATATTGATGAATTATTTAAAAATCCCGAGAAAATAATTGGAAAAAATTTTCGATTAAATTTTATAATGAAATTAATTGATAAACATAATACAACATCGAATGCCATAAATTATACTTCATTTATAAATCAAGAAACATTTAATTGTGATTTGTTTGTTATCAGAGAATCAAACACTACCCTAGTTCTGATAGAAATAGGCAATGGACACATAAAAACACTTAAAATGCAGTTTCAACAAAAACAATTTTTCGATAATAAATACTCTATGTACGGAGACTTAACGTTTCGACATTTTCAATTTTACAATGAAAACATTTTGTCATTGTTGCTGGACAGTAATCTAAATGGTAAAAAATCATCGGTGTTCGTTCAATTTCCTTTAAGCGTTGTTAAAAATTTATCATTAGAAATTAATAATATCGATGAATGTAATTTATATGACTTAAATAAAGTTACACGTATTGTAAATATGTACGATATATTAGATCCGTCCTGGATTCGAAATATTGATAATTTAGATGCACATTTGATTTCAGTTTCAGGAAATCGGAAGGTAAATCATTTTGGTCATAAAATTAAATAATTTATATAATTTATCTCAAACTTTTTTTTAACAGGTAGCGTCAATATTATCGGAATCATTACGACGAATACGATTTTATGAAATGGAAGCGGAGGAAGAGGAGGACGAAAACGATGTATCACAAAATAATAGTTTAGATAATAGTAAAGATTCTACCGTATAAAATTATAGTCTTCTAATATAAATTAATAAATTAATTCAATTTGTAAATTAATCAAATTTGCGATGGTGTAGAGCTGAGGTTCGATTTTTGCAAAATTTTGGTAAGTAGAAATAATTTTAGACGACTTACATTTTCGACTCACAAAAATTATTTTTTTAATTACCCGTTTTACAAAAACGAGTAAGCCTTGATCAAGAAACACAAAAAAAATCCTTGTTTTTTAAATTTTATAAATTTAATTAAAATAAATAATTTAATTAGCTACATAAAATTTTAATAATTTGATCACTAATAAAAAGAATAAACAATACTAAATTTTTATAAAAAGTTTATAAATTGATTCTAATAACTGGGGCAACTTAAAGGGCCCCAGGCAGATCAAAGACTTCAGTCGTACAGTCTTAAATTTTATTAAGTGCGCTATTAACCAAAATTAAATTGATTTACTGTTTAATAAGTTTAGACTAATATAATACTAAAATACATAAAAATAAAATTAAAGTGGAGGGTTTGAAAAAAACTATGCCAAAACTATACGTTTCCAAGGTTTCCCAGAAGATGAAATCATAACCACAAAAAATAAATACAGTGAAATATATAGGGAGCTGAGTAGAAAGGAAAAAAATATTGAAATGATTAAGAAATTAAAAATGAGTAACCAAAAACAGCATAATAGCAACAAGATAAATAAAACGGAAACCGCTCAGAACTGGACATTTTAAAGCTGGATATTTCAAAATAGAATTTGATAAAATGAGATAAGGTACAAAACTGGATATTACAAAATTGTATATTTCAATACGAGATAAGGTACAAAACGAGATATGGTACAAAACTGGATATTTCAAAACTGGATATTTTAAAACGAGATAATGTACAAAACGAGATATGGTACAAAACTGGATATTTCAAAACAGGATATTTCGACATGTGATTTAAACTTAAAATGATTTTTTTAGGAAAGTTCTGGAATATGGCCAATTAGGAAGGAATTCGGCTTAGTTCTTAACCGATTTTGATGAAATTCGATACGTAGTAAGAAAATAGGATTTTAAAATGATTTTTCGGGAAAGTTCTTGAATATGGCCAGTAAGGTTCCATACTTGAATATTTCTAAGGAGAGAAATATAATTTTCCTTCACTTAATGTTTTTTTCTTTAATTGCTGCTTTTCTCATCTTATTAAAATAATCATTGACTTGAAAAAATCATTTTAAATTCACATTTTCATCCTACATATCGAATTTCATCATAATCGGTTAAGAACTCGACGAGTTCCTGGCTAACTGGCCATATTCCAGAACTTACCCAAAAAATCATTTTAAAACCCCATTCCCATCTTACATATCGAGTTTCATCATAATCGGTTAAGAACTCGCCGAGTTCCTTCCTAACTGGCCATATTCCAGAACTTTCCTAAAAAAATCATTTTAAATTTAAATCACATGTCGAAATATCCTGTTTTGGAATATCCAGTTTTGTACCATATCTCTTTTTGTACCTTATCTCGTTTTGAATTATCCAATTTTGAAATATCCAGTTTTGTACCATATCTCGTTTTGTACCTTATCTCGTTTTAAAATATCCAGTTTTGAATTATCCTGTTTAGTCAAATCTAGTTGAAAAATTAGATATATCATAATTTATAAATCCATATCAAGTGCAAATAAACTATTAAAATGTGAACACTTAAAAAATGAAGGATACAATATTTTTCTACCACTGAAATACCTACAATTTAAAAGGAAATTTAAAATTTAAAAGGAAATCGTCTAAAAAACAGTAAAAACAAGGACAGGGACAGTCAGCCAATTTTGGAATGAAAATAAAGAAGCCCAAAATAAATTCAACGAGATAAAAGATATTCACACAGCGATAAAGTTAAAAAGTCTAAAAGCCAAACTAAAATTAGAAATCAAAAAGAGTAAACAAAAATGATGGGCGGAACTTACAGAAAAAAAGCAGATGGTTAAAAAGGGTTAAATCGAATATCAAATTTTTATTTTTTTTATTTTTTATTTATTATTATTACAACTGACTTATTTTATAAGACATCTAGCAATTTTTCTATCTTAATTTAATTCACATTTGTTGGGATAAAGCCCAATGGCTAGTCCCAAAGATAAATATAATTATTTATTTAAATAAATATTTGCTATAATATAGTATTTATTATTTTAGTTTGTAATCACTAGATCCATTGGTTTGGTTCTTTGTAAGCGTCGTATTTTTATCGGACAGCCCAGCATACGACGTATTACGATATTCTCATGTTGTTGAAGGCGTGAATCATTTTTGGCAGCATAAACTGCAATTACTTCATTGATGTCTTCCATCTTTAAGTCACGGTGCAGGTCTTCATTTCGAATGTACCACGGAGCATTTACAATATTCCGAAGTACTTTATTTTGGAACGTCTGAATTATCTTAACGTTTGTTTTCTTAGTACAGCTCCAAAGCTGTATTCCGTAAGTCCACACAGGTTTCAGAGTTTGCCGATATAGGAGCAATTTATTATGTATAGATAGTTTCGAGTCTCTGCCTATGAGCCAATATATTTTCCTGTATTTGATGTTTAATTCGTTCTTTTTCTTTTTGACATGTTCTTTCCATTTAAGTTTGGCATCAAGCGTCATCCCTACATATTTTGCTATATTTGCATAAGGGACTTGTTTAGAGTTTATTACGATTGGTATACTGACATAGTTTGTTTCATTAGTAAAATTCACATGAACCGATTTTGTTTCATTGAGCTTAATTCTCCATTTCTTCATTCAGTTACTAACTGTATTAATTGATGTTTGTAATTTTTCTGTAGCCTTTGTTACATTACTCCCAACTGCCTAAATTGCGGTGTCGTCAGCAAATGTAGCTATGGTTGTTTCTTTCATTATTGGTATATCTCGTGTGTACAGAAGGTACAATATGGGGCCCAAAACGCTTCCTTGCGGCACTCCTGCTGAAATGTTCTTTAGATCCGAATATTCATCTTCATATTTTACACGGAAATGCCTGTCGGTTATGTAAAATTTTAAGATTTCATAATACTGTTTGGGAAGATCTCGATGTAACTTGTACTCTAATCCTTTGTGCCATACACGATCAAATGCTTGCGCTACATCCAAGAAGAGGCTTGAACATATCTTTTTCGTTTCTAGAGTACGTTCTATAATATCTGTGATTCTGTGAACTTGCTCTAGGGTCGAATGTTTTTATCTGAATCCAAACTGATAAGCAGGTATAAGATCATTACCCTTTATTATAGGCTTTAGTCTCTTCAGAAGTAGTTTTTAAAATATCTTCGATATAGTAGGAAGTAGAGATATTAGTCTAAATGTCTTTTTATCGTTACTGGTTTTGTTCGGCTTTAAAATCATGATCACTTCTGCTACCTTCCACTGCCTTGGAACGTATCTTAATCTAAACACAGCATTGATTATGTGCAGAAGTTTGTGTATTGCTTTGTCTGGTAGTTTTTTATAATTTGCCCAGTTATTACATCATATCCAGGAGCTTTTTTCTGATTTACACTTTTTATTTCTTCTTTTAACTCACGGAGAGTTACAGTTTGTATTTCAAGCTCATTTGATCTGTGTATAAAATTAATATTTTCATTCGCAGATTGTCTGGGTAGTGGTTGAAAAGTTTCTTCGAGGTGTCTCGCAAACAGATCCGCTTTTTGCTTACTACCGCTTTTTGCCCACGTACCATTATCCTTTCTAATAGGTGCTGTTGAATTTTTTGGTCTCTTGATCGATTTTGTTGCTTTCCATAAGGAGTATTTCCATAAGCTTTAAACAGTTCTCTTCCTTTTGGTGTTGTAATTCTGGAGCCCCAAAAAGTGTTTTTTGCGTCGAAGTCACCGCCAATAATTAAACATCGTCCCAAAGAGTGAAAAAATTCTTCGTATTCTTTTTTTAAGTTATAGCGTGGTGGACAGTATATAGCTGAGATATTTACATCTTTGTTCATAGTTTGAATTGTGATTGTTGTCACTTGCATGGACTCAGTTTCAACCTTCATTTCTTCATGGTGTTTTATATTATTTTTAATAAAAATGGTAGATCCCCCTATTGCCCTTTCTGCTGGATGAATAGTATAGTAGAAACTGAATCCATGTATTTTGCAATATGAAGATCTATTAAAATGGCTTTCAGACATTAAACATGTGTCAATTTTTTGCATGTTTACTATTCTCAGCGTTTGTAAATTAATTTTTATTTTTATTCACGTTGGAATACTGCGATGATAGAGTTTTCAATTGGTCAAATATAAGTTTATTTATTTCAGCTTGCTCGTCAAGTTTTTTACTTAAAGCTTCTATGGTTTTGATGAAATCTATTTGAACTTGGCCAGTATTATTTACATTTGTGGTTGATTCTTGATTTTTAGCAACTTCTGCATATGATGCGTTACCTCGCAGATTGTATAATCCCTTATTGTTCGGTTGGTTTGTTGTACCAGGGTTTCTTTGATTTTGCTCAGGATTTCTTGAACGGTTTTTAATTTTTTGCAATTCTTTAGCTACTTCACAACCACGATAATTTGCAGGGTGTTGTCCTTTACAATTTATGTATGTTGCTGTAGTGTTTCTGTCTAATGTACACATGCTCGTGAGATGCTTACCAGCACATTTGACACATCTTGCGTCACGCCCACAATATTTCTGGGTATGATTATAACTTTGACATTTTCTGCATTGGACTATCTTTGAAGTATTCTTTCTCATTGGCTCTATTCTAACTTTCATGTTTTGAATTGCTCGAATATTATATATCTTTTGGATGTTTTCTTTATTGCCAAACGTAAGCATAAAGAGCGGTAGTCCCCTTCTTACCAGTTCGCGGTTTCCTTTATCGCTTTCAGTTCTGTCTTTTTTGATCAAATTGACAGCATCCTGTATATCTAACCCTTTATTCTGTAACTCAGCTATTATATCTTTGCTTTCACAGGTATGGTGTAGCCCTCTAGCCATAACCTTAATTGGTCTAGCTTGCTTATCTTCATAAGTATACCACTGAAACTTGTCAGCGTTAAGCTTCATGGTAAGTGTACGGTATGTTTCTGAGTCTGGTACATTTACCTTCCAGACATTGTTGTTTAATGCTACTAACTTGTAATCTTTATCTGTGATATTTTTCATCAAGGCATTGATCGTAGGGTAGTCTTTGACACCAACTATATTAATAGGTGGTGGCTGAATTATTTTCTGTGGTTTAGGATTTTTATTGCTCTGAGTAGTTGCATTACCCGATACAGATGTCCGGGTTACTTGCTCAATATTTTCTGGTTGCTTTTGGTTTTCTTTCTGTTGAGTTTTAGCATTACTCGTTTTGGGTGCTGCTTGTCCAATATATTCTGGCGATGATTCTGCTTTTCTTTTCTTTGTGGGCTTGCTTTTTTTCAATGCCCAAGCAGTTTCTCTTGGTGGCTTGTCTTTGTCAGTAACTTCCATATTTATTGTTACTCTTTTTTAGGTTTTTTTGTCACGAGTGTCCACTGAGAATCACTTTCAGATTTCTTATTCGGATGAATTTCTCGCTCGAGTTCTTTTTCATCTGTGTGGTATTCGATGGTATCATTATTGCTTGAATGTCCACCCGCTTGAATGATGAATTTTAGGTCTTCATTTTTTTTTTAGTAAAATAACTTCGTTATTCAACTTTGACACCATTTCTTCTAGACTCTTCAAATTTGCATAGAGATTCCGGTTTTCACTCTCTATGTTGGAGGTAGTTTTATCTTCACTCTCTTTTCTTGATGGATATGGATGTTTCTTTCTAATATCTCCTATTGAATTAGCTTTTTTAATTGTTGGAGTTCTCAAGATTTTGTTACCTCTCATAAATGGGTTCTCGTTTTCCCTTGTAAAATTTACTGTTACTGCAGTCAAGCTTGCCACGGCAGTAGCAGTGCCTGTTGTATTATCAGTTTCAGCTGCCAAGTGCACCACTGCTGAAACTTTGTGATCATTGGATAACGACGACTTAGAGCCCGCTTGCACACTCTCTCCAGTCGCCGGCACTGGGTCTCCGTTCCATGCACCGTACGTTTCCTCCTTATCTGTTTTCTCCATGATAGATTTTTTTGTTCTGGGTTTCCTACCCATATACTGATGACAAAAGTAAATTTGCCCCTGCATTCAGTCATGCACTGATCATTTCCAGTTACAACGCCTGGGTTATTCCGTTTGAAATTAACCATAAGGGCCTATCCTGCCGATCAATGGTTATACTTTTGGCCTTACCCAGGATGCAGCGCGAGGAGCTTGTACAACCGTCGCACCCCGAATATCAAATGAAATTTTAAAACAACTACCGAAAAATCATATACAAATACTCACAAAGCATTTAAACAAAATGTGGGCAAGAAACATCTTCCCAGAAAAGTTCAAGGAAATAAAAATTGTGGCAATAAAAAAACCTAACAAGATTGAAGATTTAACACAGAATTATAGGCCTATATCGTTACTGCCTACATTCACAAAAATTATTAACAAAATGCTTAAAAACAGAATAAATAAGGAATTAAATAAGAATAACTATATAAAGGGTGGTTAAATTTCAAGGGCCGATGTTGTTTTTGAATAAAACAAATTATTTAGGAAATTATTGTCAATTCTTTTTAATATGATAATATGGTATGGTTCAATTATGTATGGAACAAAATATCGGCCAAATGGCCGCCGCGACCTCGGCGACACACCTCCATCCGATGGTCCAAATTTTCGATGACGTTTAGGCATAATTGAAATTCTATGCCGTTAATGTGCCGAATTATCTCATCCTTTAGCTCTTGAATTGTTGCTGGCTTATCGACGTACACCTTTTCTTTCAACCCCAAAGAAAGAAGTCCAACGGTGTCAAATCACATGATCTTGGCGGCCAAGTGACATCGCCACCACGTGAGATAACACGACCATTGAATTTGTCGCGCAAAAGAGCCATTGTTTCGTTAGCTGTGTGGCAAGTGGCACCGTCCTGTTGAAACCACATAACGCCCACATCCATATCTTCCAATTCGGGCCATAAAAAGTTCGTTACCATCTCACGATAGCGAACACCATTCACAGTAACTGCCTGACCGGCCTCATTTTGGAAAAAATACGGCCCGAAGATGCCGCCAGCCCATAAACCGCACCAAACAGTCACTCTTTGTGAGTGCATTTGTTTTTCGACAATCACTCGGATTATGATTCGCCCAAATGCGGCAATTCTGTTACTGACGAATCCACTGAGGTGAAAATGTGCCTCATCACTGAAGATGATTTTCTTCGAAAATTGATCATCCTTTGTTGCCATTTCTTGCCACCATTCTGGCCATTGATGACGTTTGGAATGGTCAAGAGGCTTTAGTTTTTGAGTCAATTGCACCTTATAAGCGTGTAAATGCAAGTCTTATGCATAATGTTCATCAACGACGAGCGTGAGAAATCCAATTGTTGGGCAGTACTAGCTGTACGAACATGCACTGGTGTTTTAAAATCTCCTACAGATCCGGTTTGCTCAAATTTTTGCACTATTTTTCCGATTGTACGTTTAGGTGTGGTTCACATTCAACATCGGCCCTTAAAATTTAACCACCCTTTACCTACACACTTCTATGGATTTATAGAGAAAGAAAAAGTGTAACAGATTTTGATTTTACCTTTAGGGTCTTTGTGAATGTGTTAAAAATGAAAATTTTGACAGCTTTTCACCCAAATTTTGATTTCTCGTATGAGGTCGGGCGTGAAAGCATCTTACACATTGATTAACTATAGTCCTGCAGATATTTCGACCTCCAATTACCCAATACACTAACCGAAAGTGGTATAAAAGTGCTTAAGGACCGGCATGGAGTAATCGCATATGCTCATGTCGCACAATTAATTTGGTCAGCACATGATTTCCCAGCATCAATATAGGAGTTTGCGGCAGTAAGATATTGGGGCATTAGCGAGGCGGCCGCCAACTCAAAATTCCATCTGCATCTAGCAATAGAGATAGCGAACGTAATGAGCTTCTGTATGGTATTTGATGATTATTTCGAAAACATTTTATTTGTTCTTCGAAGTGATGGTGTTGGACTAACCTTATCAATTGACTTAATGCGAAATTAATTTCACTGGGTCGAAAAAAAAATACTGTAGATTCTAAATCGCGATGAAATTTATTTTTACTGTTTTGATAAAACCGAAGCTTATACGCTACAACACGTAGTAATGTTATGAGCGACTAAAATCGCTTGAATATCGATTGGTCGCAGTGGTTTGTTTGGCTAAGCACAGGTATCACTGATTTACGCGTGTCCAGATTTTCCAGTTCTACACTAAGCTTTCGACTCGAAGCCTTTGGCCATTCTTCGTCGGATTGAAGTAAATAATCTGGACCGTTCCACCATATTGTTGCATCTTTAAACTCAGATGGCATGAGACCTCTGGAAACGACATCAGCAGAGTTCGATGATGAATTAACGCAGTATCAGTTCGTTGGTGAAGTATATTCCTGAATCTTTGCAATTCGATTGGCTACAAACGTAACCTATTTATTTGGGGTTGATCGGATCCTGTATAACGTTATTTCGGAATCGGATCATAAATAAATTCCGTCGAATGAAATATCCAGAGTATTTAAGAGTTTGTCTGTTATTTCGGCCACCAACAGCGCTGCGCACAGCTCTAATCGAGGATTGGTTGGATGTCTCAATGGTGCCACTCTTGATTTTGCACACACCAATCTGACATGATGCCGATCTGCAGTGTCAGTCACTCGAACGTAAAAAACACATCCAAAGGCTCTTTCAGAGGCATCGCCGAAGCCGTGCAACTCCACACGTTTGATATTTGGGACGACTATAGATCTAGAAACTGTTATTTTCTTTAAGTATTTGAGCTCGGTCTTGAACTTAATCCATTTGTGCACTATGTCATCTGGAATAGGATCATCCCAACCAATGGTTTGAAGAGACCACAATGCCTGCATAAATAATTTGGCAGTTATGATGACTGGTGCAGATAACCCCAGTGGGTCGAAAAGCTGGCATATTTCTGACAGCATGTTTCGTTTAGAACAATATGAAGATGGGGACAATTTGTTCAGTGTCGTCTCGAAGTAATCAGTGTCTGTATTCCATGAGAGGCCCAGTACTAACGTGATTGGGGAAGGTGTTTGATTTTCCGATGATAATGATGTATCGTTAGACCAAAATTTGGGCAATTCAAACCCACCCAGCTTCAATAGTTAAATCAACTCCAGCTTCAACTTTAAGGCCTCATTGATGGTTGCAGCACCGGTCAAAACATCGTCGACGTAAAAGTCACTCGCCAAAACCTTTATTGCTGCTGGAAATTGGTGTCCCTCATCGACAGCTAATTGTTTTAGAGTTCGCGTCGCTAAGATTCGCGATGTCACCACAAAACGCGTATATGTGTTTCCTAAATCGAATAATTATGGAAAATAGATCCTGCTGGATGGTTGGTCCAACCATCAGACAATCGAGTGATAGTTGCGATGATGTTTTCGATGAGGCATTGAAAACGACCCGCAGTTTACTAGTGGTGCTGTGATCTTTGCGCACGAAGTGATGTGGCAAATAATAATTTTGCGTTTCGTTGAGATTCGTCACTGGAATCATATAGCCTAGTGCGATGTACTCGGACATGAACTCTCTGTATAGTTGGTATACATCATTTTTAGGACGAAGACTAAAAATGATGTATACCAACTATATAACTCTCTAGTGAGAGAAATTGGTTACGAGCTGAAAAATGCGATGTGCCAAGGCCAGCTATATGCGATTTGACTGGTAGTGCGACAGAATATCGCCTGCATGGTGATCTCTTCACATTGTCACAATAATGTTGTTCGCATAGTTTCTCTCCCGACGAATATGTGGTTTTACCAGGGATATGCTCCAATTCCTAGAACTGCGTCAACTGCGTCTCCAATGTTTGTATGCTGCATAGTGCTACATGGGATTCAGCTGTTCGCAGCTTTGCAGAACCTTCTTCGGCCTTTCCACAAATCACATACCCAAGTTCCGTGTTGTGAAATAATGGTAGTTCCTTGCTTATCATAATAGAGTTATCTGTAAATAACTGATTATAAATTTCGACTCCCAATAATAAATCGATGCGATTGGGCACATCAAAATATGTATCAGCTAATTTGATTCCGACGGGTACCGAAGTGATTTCAAAATCAACCCCTAACGGAGGTAAATTATTCGTAATCTTCGGAATCACATAAGATTTAAGTTAGATGCTGTAATCAGACACTCTCGACGAAATAGTTAAATATATTTTATGTCTAATCACAGATTCTTTGCCCCCAATGCCAGAAATCGTTTTAACCGTTGGATATCGTTTAGCCTTCAAACGCTCACATACGTCATTAGTAATAAAATTCATTTGAGACCCACTGTCAAGCAGAGCTCTACATCGCAATTGATTGCCATTTGCAGCCGTAGTATCGACGATTGCTGTACCAAGCAAAACAAGCCGGTTGCTAAATGATACTTTCGACGATTTTAATGATACTGAGTTCAAACTGCTGGCTGCTGGTCGCTCTGCACTAGTGACGTGACTACTCGACGATCTATCTTGTTTCAACGTTATATCTTCACTCGATGTAGTTGCGATTGGCGATGCGGAGATACGTGCTATCTTACCCGGTTGGTAGTTCCTGAAGTGTAGTGTGACATTATACTTCAGCGAGCATATTGAACAGGGCGGTTTAGTGCATTCGCGTACCTGGTGTCTCCCTATGAGGATTTATTTACATAGGTGATTCTCCTTTGCAAACTGGAAACGCATTTTTGATGTTAATCTATCACCAGTGAGTAACGCAAACCGTGTTATGATATGCGATTCTGTAGATGTACAGTAGACACATTTGTTCAAATCGGCAACTACCGAGAATGTTCTGGAGCTAGTCATTGAAGCCCTTTTGGTGTTTTTAATTTGGCTCGAGGATTGTTGCGAAGTGCTAGAATATAATGTTTGAAGTAGCTGGACTCGAGTTCGAAGTATAGTTATTAACTCAGCGAATGGAAGAACCTTAGTCGGTTTTGAATTTTTAATAAATGCAATGCGTGACTATCTAATTTGTGCGTTAAATGGTGAATTAGCATAAAATTCCATGCATCAACGTTCAATTTTAACGATTTTAACGCATTATAGTGCTTCATTGCTTTTTCTACAAATAGTTGAAGTGTCTTAGATGAATTTTCGAGAGGACTTTTAATTTCATAGATTTCTCGCATGTGGTATTTTTGAATAGCGATCTCATTGTTATATTTCTCAAAAATGATCTTCCAGGCAGCATCATAGTTCTCAGCAGTAACCGGAAGATTTTCAATCAGATTGTACGCAGTGCCTGAACGAATCTGGGAAATGAGATATACGAATTTTATGGTAGGCTCAATATTCTTTGAACCGTTGAACAAAGGTAGTGTTAGTTCTGGCAATCGAATGCCCATATAAACCGGATTTTAAAAAGTGAAATAAAATTCGAAATAAACCCTGAGAAAACGAAAATACTAAATTTTAACATAAATCTTAATAAGTAAATAAACATCAAAATAGGTAATAATAAACTAGAAAAATATTAATAACTAAACTTCCTGGAGTTACGATAACTAATAAACTTTCATGATGCTCTCATTATAAGAATATAAAAGCAAAAATACAAAAAAAGATGAACATTTTAAAAGCATTTGCATACAGAAACGAGGGAGCTCACCCACAGAAGATGTTAAACATCTATAAAGCATTAATTAATTCATTGATCAATTTTTCATCAGTGTACATTGAACAAAACAAAACAATTGTGAAATTAATGCAAACTTTAAAAAATTCTTGCATTCGAATTTGTTTAGGTCTAACTAGGACGACATCAATTGAAAATACACACTCCTATGGATTTACCCAACCAACATTGGTCACGGAAAGCGAACCACTTTTGACTCATAAAATGCACGGCGTACTGGGCTTTCAACGCACGGAATTCCATATATTTGGCTGAAGAAAAGTGTCACTTTTTTTCTATGTTTCCCCTTATTTAGTAAAAATTTTAAAATCACATTAGTAGTAGTGGGTGCGTATTTTCCGTACGCTTTGCGTCCTCTTTTAATTCAAATTTTAACACAGTATTCCAAACCAATTCAGAACCCAAAATTGTGCGCTTTCACTGCAATTATGTAAGCTAATACCTTACACTTTCCGTATACATTTGATACGTATACGTACCATTGCAGAATTTTTATTGGAAAAGTGCCTTTTGATTTTTTTATTTTAAATATTTAAATGTAGGTATTTAAATCATTTATAAAAATTGTTAGTTACATATATACAATATTTAACGCAGCACAGAATTATTAAAGAAGGTAACAAATTAATTTTGTCTTTACCGTGCTGAAAGCATTTTTCTTCAGATGCAAATAAAAATTTCTCAGCAGCAGATTACATAGGATCTATAAACAAAGTACATATGTAATTTATTTAAAATTACACACAATAAAAATATGGCCCTTACCTTTCAGTATTTTCACAATAATCTTTGACAATTCATTTTGACAAAAATGTTGCGTCTTCAACGTTCGTCTTTTTAAAACAAATTCAAATGGCAAGGCAGGAGTGTATCTCATTTATTTTTTTTATTCCCTTTATAAAGTACATCCAAATATAAGTTTCATTTTGGGTATGGAATTCCGTGCAAAAAATGCACTCCGCTGGGTACGTACCCAAAAATGTTTGTTGGGTAGAGTAAGAAAAAGTGTAATAGATTGTTGTTACTCTTATAAATAAAATTAACCGATATTAAAAAAGCATTTGACAATATTGATGAAACAATTCTAATAAATAAACTTAAAGAAATTAAAATAAATAAAGTTGTAATGTAAGTTGGATATATAAATATCTAACTAATAGAAAAATAATAATAGAAAACAAAACTGAAACAATACCCAGAATTACGAAACAAGGAATTCCTCAGGGCTGTTCACTAAGTCTGTGGTGACACCTATTTTTGAATTCAAATAATTTTTTTTTTGTTTTGATGTTTTAATTTATTTTATAAATACATTATAATTGTTATTGTATTCGCATTAAATTAATTTTTAGTATTAATTAATAATGCGCGTGTTTTAATTTACTTTTGGAATTGACTCCATTTATTTATTTTTTACATAATGTTCTGATAACGGTTTTTTTATTCTGTTTTTTGCTTTAATTCAAATTTTCTTTTTATATTCAAAATTTTGTTATAAAAAGAAAACTTGAACTAAAAAAATAATATGTAACCGTTGTTGTCAGCAACCAACAAATAACTTATATTACTATAAGGGAAATCGCGTCGATTTTATGTGCCAACATGATATTAGTTGGGATAAAAATAGTAGATGGCACTAGAGTAGTTGAACGAAATGTTTACATTTTTTTATCTACAGTTTTTTATATTGAACGAATTATTAACGAAACAAAAATTTTAAATCTAAAAAAAAAATTTTAAATTTTATAATCGGGATTGGAGTACATGGGCTTATATTTATATACAATAATAAATAAATAAAACCAAATTTTATTTTTTTTTAATTATTTCATTTCATTAAAATGAATTAACTTCGTTAATTTTTTTCTTACACCAATTTTTTTTAAATTCTCTTGTTTTGCAAAATGAAAAAATCTTATTTTATAATATATATTTATGATAGTTTTAATTAACACGTAAAAATGATTTTCTATATCATTAATATTAAATCTAGAGTATAAGTGATTGCTATTATCTATAAAAATTAAATCGATTAAACTAATATTTTGTATTGATCGTAAAACTAACTTACTATATTCTAATTTTACATTAATATTAACACTACTTTTAAAAATTTTCTCACATTCGACTAAAATTTTGTATGTATTTAATGATGGGGTCATTAATTTACCCCATTTTTTTAAATTAAATAAACCTAGATTTAGCTCCAACCGTGCACTTTTATTTAAAATTTGGAGACATTCCTTACATTTTAAAAATTTAGGCAATTGTTTGGCTTCAATATACCCAGCTAAATACGTTATTATATCACACGAGTATTCATCCAGCTCGACTTCAATTAAATCTAATACAACATCATCATTTAAATTTAATTGATTTGTCTTTCGGCTGGATGAAATAGTTAATATTTCTGGCAAGGAAACATTACCCGTACCTTGCGCTTTTATAGATTTATTAACAACTAGCCGTTTATAGGATGCTATAAATTGTTTGCATGTTGGATTGTCGTTTCGGCCAGTTCGATAACGAATCAACCCAAAAAACAACTCTAAGTGATCCTGGCTAAACTTATATGTTAACAAATAATCTAATTTATCATTTACAATTAATTCATTGTACATAATTTTTAGACTTTCGGAATTTATTAAAAAACCTAAAAATCCTGTATTGAAATTACTTTGTATTACATTTAATTTTTAATTAAATGTAATTTAATTTAATGCCATTAATGACAGCTGTTATGAAATTTTATGAAAAAATAAAAAATAAAAAAATTGGTTGACGTGCCATCTATTGTTCTCGTTAAAAACGTTTGGTATGCCATCTAGAATTTTTATCCGAAACAAAATTGAACGAAATCATGTTGTCGTTAGCATTTACTATGGAAATGTTCACGATTTCCCTTATAGTAATATAAGTTATTTGGCAACCAAACTAAAAACGACTAATTTGCTCAAAAAATATATGATCGTGTAAAATTATTGATACGTTAATGGTGGCATTAATGACGCGCCACAATACTCCCCCTCCAGTGAAATGACATGTAACGTAAAAAGGTAAGTGAAATAAAATTGATAACAAAAAGTAAATGATAATTAACTCTAAAATTAATATTGACAATAGGAAATAATCTCATCAACTATCGTGTTTGACTCTGTGGATTGTAGCAGTCGAAGAGGGGTTTTAACTGTTCGACCTGAACGAGTGGTAAGATTATAGAAAATTGGTTGAACTTCTGGCGTTAAATTAAAAGAAACTTTATTTTTACTTTTAGGTTTTATTCTGGAATTATCTACTGACGATGACGCAGGTAAGAAAAAATCTAGATTTTCGTTGAATACAGGTTTTAACCTGTCGATAGAAATTTTAGTTGATTTACCATGTAAATCAACGTCGAAGAATTTTTCGTACCGCTTAAGGACAAGATAAGGTCCTTTGTAAGGAGGTTGTAATGGTTTCCTTACAGAATCGGTACGTATGAAGACATGGGAACAAGTATTGAGTTCTTTGTGAACAAATATTTTGTCTGCAGAATGTCTCGAGGCAGGATTAGGTCGAATTTCATCAAAGTGGTTTGTTAGAGATTTTATCAATTCAGTCTGTGGAACTGAATCCTTGAATTGATAAAAATTGACCTGGCAAACGTATTAATTCTCCGTAGACCAATTCAGCAGCTGAAGATTGGATGTCGTCTTTGAAAGTTGCTCTTAAACCTAAGAGAATGGGCGGTAGAAATTGTGTCCAATCAGGACGATTGTAGCACATTAAGGGACTTTTGAGAGTCATATGCCATCTCTCAATGATGCCATTGCATTTTGGGTTATAACTCGTTGTTCTTTTGTGTTCAAAACCCAAGAGTTTTGAAAGTTCGGCAAAGAGATGTGACTCGAATTGTGAACCTTGGTCGGTGACTATGAAAGCAGGAACACCGAATCGAGCGATCCAGCCTGAGTAAACAGCAAAAGCGACTGTTGGTGCTGTAATGTCCGGAATAGGGATAGCCTCAGGCCAACGAGTGTATCTGTCAATCAGTGTAACGCAATACCGCTGATTGTATGAAAGTGGAAGTGGACCAATGATATCCAAATGAATATTTGTGAAGCGTTGAGAAGGTACTTTAAACGAATCCAGAGGGGATTTGGTATGTCTTGAGACTTTTGCTTGCTGACAAGCTAAGCAATTCTGTGCCATAATTTTTGTCTCCTTTTTAATGTCTGGCCAGATTACTTTTTCTGTAAGGAGTTTAACAGAAGGTTGATTTCCCGGATGCGATAAGTTGTGAAATGAATTTAAAATAGATTGTCTAAACTGTTTGGGAATGAATGGTCGTGAAATTTTAGTAGATATGTGGCAAAAAATACACTTTGTCGAATTAAGACAAATGAGAATCTTAACGAATTTGAGTAAGTTTTTACTCGAAATGAACTGTTGAAGCTTTTCGTCCGTCACCTGAGCATCTGCAATGCTTTTATAATCAATTGATTCTGGTAAAGAAATCTGATCGATTCTTGAAAGTGCATCAGCTACGACGTTGTCTACCCCCGAAATATGTCGAATGTCTTTGGTGAACTGATCAATAAAATCTAAGTGACGAAATTGTCGAGGCGATGCTTTTGATAAAGTTTATTGAAATGCAAAAGTAAGAGGCTTGTGGTCAGTGTATAGAGTGAAAGTACGACCTTCGAGAAGATATCGAAAGAGTTTAATGCCTGAATAAGCGGCAAGTAGTTCTCGGTCGTAAGTGCTATAACGTTGCTGAGCGTCATTGAGTGTAACTGAGAAGAATCCCAACGGTTGCCAGGAACCTCATACTGATTGTTGGACTACTGCACCTAAGGCGGTGTCAGAAACTTCTACCACGATTGCCAACCGAGCTGACATGGAAGGATGTGCAAGAAAGAGTTGTCGCTTGAGAAAACTTAGTCTTGCAATTCTCGAAAGCCTCCATGGATGCCTCGGACCAATTAATTAAAACCTTGATTGACACTGTGGAGTATTGGTTTAATTTCGAAGTCATCTCTGGGTACTTCAGAGAATTCTGACAATAATTTAGAGAAGTTGGGTCTTGTCGAGGTTAGTGAGAGAAAAATGAGTCAATCTTGACACTGTACAAACGGTCGAAAGTGTGGTCAATGGATCGATGCGTTTCTTTTTTTTGAATATCGACGATAAGACCAGTTTTTTTTTTAAAATCAGCTCCTAAGATTGGCAAGGAGACCTCTGCGACTATAAAATTCCAGACAAAGTTTCTTCTAAGACCCAGATCCGACTCTAACGAACTAGTACCAAAAGCTTTTACTTTTGTACCATTCGCAGAGAAAAGTGATAAGTGATTGATTTAAATATATTAGAAGGGATAACAGAAATATCCACTCCTGTATCTATGAGAAAATTTTGCTTTGAAAAAATTTCCCGCACCATGAGGCGACAGGAATTGTCATCAACATATGCTGCCATGTGCTGATGATTTACATTTTTTTGAGTTGTTTTCGGAAGTGTTTTTAACGAAATGTTTACAAAATGGTAAACATTTATTTGCCATGTTGCCGAATCTTTGGTGGTAATAGCATTCTTTGTTTCGTGAGTTGGAACGGAACCTTCTGTTCCTGTTGTTGGAACGAACAGGACTTCGAGTTTGTAACGTGCGTCTTGCATTGATATTTTTTTTAAGGTTTCTACAAAAATATTTGTAGGTACTTTTAACGTCATATAAGATATAATTCGCATTATGATTGCTGTCGTCGCACTGTAGCTATAATGTTTTTGTTGATGATTATGATAGGAACACTAACATCATTTTATTGCTTTAACTGACCCGTCATCAATTTATTGCATTAACTGACCCGTTGTATGGACTGGTTTTCGCTTGTTCATTGACCAATATTGTGGTGGTATTGATTTTCCTCCTACCATATGATCATAAAGTAATTTTTTATGATCGTGGATATCCAAAAACAAATAATTGATTTCAGTCTTTTTGATGAGCAGCAGTCATCATAACAACATTATCATTGATATATGGATATATCTGTTTAAATCTACATATTTGTAAAAATCAGTGTTAGTTTGTAGAGCCATATTGAATTGAATAGAGCCATCCGCAAATGCGCTAATATTCGGGTGTTTGCTTGGACATTTTTATTTATAGACGAAAAAATATAAACGGTTAAATTGTGGACCAAGAGTGATATCGTAGATTAAGGTAATCGCCTTTAGAGGGAATTTAACCGCCTTTCCTGTTATAAAATTACCAAAGTCAAACTATAGCCGGTTTTTACTCCTACAATTGGGTTTCCGAAACCTTAGGTGACGACCTTGGGGTGGTGTAGGTAGTGGGTCCGTCCACGCTATTGCCTAGCCGACCGGCTATATTATTTATTGGCGTTATTTTATAAATCGCTGACTAATATAAATGAACGGTGACAACAAATAAATTGGAAGTTCATTGGGTTCCAGCAGCGGTATTGGTTTATTCGAAAACATAAAAAAAAAAAAAAAAAAAAAAAAAAAAAAACGGGAAAATATTGGATTAACCTTCTTCTTCGCACATGTATATATTATATAAATAGGGCCACTGCTCTGCTTATCAAACACAAGATTTGGGATAAATCATTTTTTTTTATGAATTCATTTATGATATATAAGTATATGTTTGTATAGTGTGTGATTAGCTTATAGTTTTATCTAAGAAATTTAATGAATTTGAATAGTGAATTTATTGTGGTGAATGATATGGTGAACTTTATAGTGCTAATAATTTTGTTTTAGGTCAAGTTATATGAATCGTACATGCCGCAATCCCCTGAGCGCTCTGGATTTTGTGGGTAAGTGTGTTTTTTGGTAATTTTTTTTATATAGTTATTGCACGAAAATAATAAATTTACCTATCATTCATATATATATAAAGACACGTGACTTTCTTATGGAGTTGATTTAGACACTCCGATATTGAATTGAATAATTATACTGTTAAAGTTAATATTATGGGCTGTCCATAACATATGTAATATAATCTGTAGTACATTAAGTTCAAACATTAAATATAATGCTTATTTTGTCATTGCATACCGGTTATCGTTTTGATTATTAACTTAGAAATGTCGAGATAAATTATTTGTGTGGGGAAGTATCATTAATATGAAGTAATTGTCATGTTATGGGTGACCAGTTGAAGTGTTGTTGGTTGGCGTAGCACATGATTTTAGTTTTTTTGTGATGCTGTGGTGTAATCTTATTTAAATTTCATTGAACCCGCCCAGCCCTGAGCACTCAGGATTTATAGTATCAAGCATGTGCACAATTATACACCCAAGCGTTACAAAAATGGCGCCGAAACAGGGACCTGTTATTAATTTTCTTTATTGAACATGTGTTTTTATAAATAGTTTTGGTCGCTTTAATAAAGCATCCAAGGAGCTTCACTCCTTATCTATAGATGCATTTTTTCCGCCTCTTACATTTTATTAATTAAATGCGGAATATTCATCTTTTGGTAATTTTGAAATTTTTCAGATGTTATTAAATTTTAAAAATTTTATATTCAAGTCATTTAACTATATCATAGAAGATTGATTTTAACGTGGAAATATTGGTTGATTGACTGTGACTCAGTGTTTCCCAATGATTTTCATAGTTATTCTTTTTTATTTTATTTTTATGGTTAGTGGTTTTCTTCCTTCGCATTAATTAAATTTTTTCAGTTTAATAGCGGGTTAGGGCAGTTGATTTAATTATGACAAATGATAATCGAATCTAAGTAATTCTTAGTCATCTTATCTATCATTGGATTGAAATTTAACTGTTTTAACTTGTCTGTTTGAGTATTTAAATATTTCATATCAGTTACTAATCAGATAATAGAGAATTGATTTCAGCGTGTAAATTTACTGGTTGATTGGCTGTGACTCAGTGGTTCCCAGTAGTTTTCACAGTTGTTTCTTTTTTATTTTTTTGTTAGTGTTATTTTATTTTTGTCATCAAATTTTTTTTCCCGATTAGTGCAGTTGATTTAATTATGATGAATGATAATCGAATCTAAGTGATTCTTAGTCATCTTATCAGTCATCGGGGTTAAATTTAATTGTTTTCACCTGTCGGGTTATTCTATTTAAATATTCTATATATTTATGTATATATATTTATGTTTATGTACCAATCAACAACCATTTCTGCTGCTCCCATACTTTGTTATATTATAATTATTATTTTGATTAGATAATTTTGCCTAACTAAATTTTTCATCAAATATTTGTTTTTGTCGGTAATCCACTACAGTGTTACTTTACGTATAGTGAAGTACAAGTTTTTTTTTAAATTTCTATTAGGTTAATAATTTTTTTTTAAGTTTTTATGGTTCCAACTAATTGACCTAATTGATTTGCTGGGATTCCGTTATTCTTAGCTCATTTAGTTGGTCTACCTTCTTATGAATGCATAGGTTTAGTTTGGTTAAATTTTATTCTGATTTTTGAGGGTGTCGCCCATTTGGATGATTACAAACAATTATTTGAATACTTCCCCTAGTTGAATTATATATTAATTGTTACTTAATTAACATTTTTTTTTTTTTTTTGTAAACACAGAATATTTATCTAATTTTTCGTTATTATTTGGTACTTTAGTACATATTATTATCTACTTAATTATTAAAAGTATATAAGTATATCCCATATTGGTATAGTATTTTTTTTTTGTATTATTTTCATAAATACATAAATTTTTTTGGTTCTGTTGCTTGGATTTAGATATAATTTAAATTACATATTTATTTTTTCAATTGCGGTGGTAGCAATAGTCTTTTATTTACAATGAATTTTACAAGTTATATTGACGCTCTCACAAGCGAAGAGCTAAAAGTTGAGTTTATTATTCGAAATATTAAGTCTGGGTTGTCTAATTCTAAAGAATTACTGGTTGATCGAATGATCGAGGAGGCGGCAAACTCTAAACCTAAACCAAATAAACCACATCCCGATATCGATATCAGTTTGGAGGTTGGTTCTGCAAAGGATATAGCAGAATCTTTAAATAAACAAACAGACATCAAATTCCAACCCTTAAATAAGGTATTAGTGAGTCAAGTAATGTTTCGAGCTCTGCATTGGCAAAGACGACTGGAGCGTATTAAAAACACCACGGGTGAAATTCTGAATATCACCAGCGTGATAACTAAACTCAGACGGGTGAATCAATATGCACAGCGTCTGCTTGCCGAAGAATCCTCGAACACAAACACTAATGATCCCATAGGTGATCCCAGTCAAACTAGGCAAGATGACCTTATTGATCCTAGTGAGAAAGAAGAAGGAGCATCCATGCTGATGCAGGTTGGTTCGAAAACAACCCAAAGGTTTGATACTAAGGAAGCCAATCAAAGGGAACGGTTTGTTCTTCCGCAGCAGATGTATTCATCAATAGACAATGAGTTGAATTTTTATAATAATCCATGGCAAGGTTATCCGCAAGAAAAACATCGTGAATTAACGTCACCTCCTAAGCTTATTAATAATCCTTTGAGTTTGAGTGATCAAAGTAACTGTCGTTCCATAAATACTAAAAATGGCCCAGGCAAATTAGAAGTTCTACAAAACACTGGTGCTCGACCTAAAATTCGCACATCTGAGTTAGTAGACACAAACAAAAATCAGTCCCGTCAGCTTCCTCAGTGGAAAATTTCATTTAATGGTGGTTCGAAAGGACTAGATGTGCATGATTTTGTGTTTCGATTAGAGACATTCGCGAAAAGAGATGGTTACGCGGAAAATAAACTACCTCTACTGATCTACAATTTTGTTAGCGATCACGCTGAAAAATGGTTGTGGGTTTATGCGCGAGATAACCCTAACGCAACATGGTTTGATATGAGAACAGCTCTGCTTTTGAGATTTTCCAGCCACGAAAGTGAGCGAGAAACTCGTCGATCAATTGAACGGAAAATGCAAAACAGAGAAAGCTTTAACGATTTTGCTCTAGAAATTCAAACATTAAATGGGCATCTTTCAAAACGATTTTCAGATTCGGAGCTAGTAGAAATTCTTCGCGAAAACATGAATCCCGTTTTAAGAACGGCGACGTTATCTATGCAATTCAATACGGTAGAACAACTTAGAGCGGTATGTCACCAGTTTGAACGAATTTGGTCAAGTTCGGGGTATGATCCACGGCAGAATGTGGAATATCCAAAACGTCGACTAAACTTAAACGAAGTTCAATATCGTGCGCAATCAAAAGATATGCCATCCGACCTTTTGATGAGTAACGAGGATAGAACAGATACTGATATATCCGCCGTTCAAGCTACTAAGAGCGATAGAGTTTCCCCGCAATCCAATTATCTCGTTTGTTGGAATTGTAAAGATATCGGACATCGCTACCACGACTGTCTGTTAGATTTCCAAAGTGTTTTTTGTTTTGGGTGTGGTGCACCCGAGGTAAGAAAACCAAATTGCCTTCTTTGCGCTAAACGATCTTTAAACCAAAAGTCGAACGAGTTCCAGTCGGGGGAAACTCGTTCGGGATCGATACCCCCCAGAAAACTATAATTAAGATACCAACACCCGTTACATCAAAATCCGTAGATACACAAACCACAAATGTACAAAACAATGAAGTATGCCGCTGCCATAAACTATTTAACTTAGCAGCTCATCAACAGCTGACGGTCGTTTCCTCCAAACCAAATGTCTTGCGCTTAAAAAAGGGGGAAATTTCACTAGAAAATATTCCTCGAACAGTATTGGGTTTTACGGAAAAGAAACAATCAGTCCGTATGAAACAATATTGGCAGGCACGCCGATTTATCATTAAGCAATGTTGCAACTCGATCATAAGCCTTAAGAATGATCAAAGGCCTCACACGGAAATTTCGATTAATGGACATAATCTAATTGGTCTTTTAGATAGTGGCGCATCTATAAGTGTTTTGGGGAAAAATGCGTTAAAACTTATTGAAATCATGGGTCTTAAAATTCGGCATCTCAGCTCTTATGTAAAAACGGCTGATGGTACGTCACAACCTATAGTTGGATTTGTAGAAGCTAAGGTAGAATATAATAACATAGTCCATCCCTTGCGATTCTATATAGTACCAAGTTTGTCAGGAAATCTTTATTTGGGCATTGACTTTTGGGCCAAGTTTAATTTAGCTCCAAAGATCATCAATGAAATTGCCACACCTATCGTTGCTAAGTCCACTAAGCATTGCTTAACCCCATCTCAGGAAAATGTGTTGGAATCAATCAAATCAATGTTTGCAGCTTTTGAAACACATGGCTTGGGAAGAACTAGAGTTATGGAACATGTTATCAATGTAGGGCAAACTTCTCCTATTAAGCAACGTTTTTACAACGTATCACCTGCTATCCAGGATATAATATACTGCGAGTTAGACCGCATGCTAAAAATGGGAGTTATTGAAGAGTCAACTAGTGCCTGGAGTTCCCCCATGGTGTTAGTCAGAAAATCGAATGGTAAAGCGCGATTATGTTTAGACTCTAGGAAGCTAAACTCGGTCACTAAAAAGGATGCATACCCACTCCCTCACATTGATGGGTTAATTGGTCGTCTAAATATTACTAAATTTATAAGTTCGTTAGACCTGAAAGATGCCTTTTGGCAAATACCTCTGGAGGCGGCATCTAAGGAGAAAACGGCATTCACGGTACCTGGTAGACCACTCTACCAGTTTACTGTGATGCCGTTTGGCTTATGTAACGCGCCCCAGAGTATGTGCAGACTAATGGACAAAGTTATACCCCACCAATACCACGAAAGGATTTTCGTGTATTTGGACGATTTATTGATCATCTCAGCCACTCTTGAGGAACACTTTTATCTATTGAAGACAGTAGCGAAATTATTATCTGATGCTGGTTTAACCATTACCTTGTCCAAGAGTAATTTTGTAATGCGGGAGATAAAATATTTGGGATTTATAGTAGGTGAGGATGGTCTCCGAACCGATCCTGGAAAGGTTGAAGCCATTTGTGACTTCCCAAACCCAACTACTGTAAAACAAACCCGTAGACTGTTAGGCATGGCAGGATGGTATCGGAGATTCATTCCGAACTTCGCAGAAATCTCCGCTCCAATTACCAACTTGCTCAAGAAGGGACAAAAATTCGTATGGAGCTGTGACGCTCAATCTGCATTCGACAAATTAAAATCACTATTAACAACGGCTCCCGTATTAGTAAATGCGGTGTATACTAAACCCTTCTATATTAGGTGTGATGCTAGTACAGAAGGTATCGGAGGGGTCCTCTTTCAAAAAGATGAAGATGACCAGGAACGTCCGATAGCGTTCGTTTCACAAAAATTGAATAGTGCTCAACGTAATTATTCAATTTCAGAATTGGAGTGTCTAGCAGCACTGATTAGTGTACACAAATTTAGACCATACGTCGAGGGTTACCATTTTACCTTGATAACAGATCATGCCAGTTTGAAATGGCTAATGTCCCAAAAGGACCTAAGCGGCAGGTTAGCTCGTTGGAGCTTGAAACTTCAATCGTACGACTTTTCCATTGAACATCAAAGAGGTTCACTCAATGTTGTTCCTGATGCCCTCTCCCGAGCGTTCTGTGACAATTTCGACGAATTGAGAAAAGAGAAACACTTGCATGTGGGGTCTATTGATCTGCACTCGAACCATTTTTCTGATTCAGAGTATGTAAATTTGTTAAATAAATTCCAGGCATCCCCATCGACTTATCCGAACCACCGAATCGCGAATGGAAAAATCTATATACGATTAGAACCACTGCGGAGTCAAATTATAACTGACATTCCCGTATGGAAGCTGTGGGTCCCTTCTAAGTTAACCAATCTGCTTATTAAACAGGAACACGATACTCCAAGTGCGGCTCATGGAGGCATTCGTAAAACTCTAGATCGAATTAGACGATTCTATTTCTGGCCTCATTTAAGGAGAGAAGTAACAGACTACATAGCTAATTGCTCTACATGTAAAACTTCCAAGGCCGCAAACAAAATGCTAACTCCACCCATGACTCCCAATCGTTGTTTGGAACGGCCATTCCAAAAATTATATGTGGATTTGTTAGGACCGTATCCGAGATCAAAGAATGGAAAGACGACGATTCTCATTGTTTTGGATAAATTGACTAAATTCGTCCTCTTAAAACCATTAAATAAAGCTATTGCATCAAAAATCGTAACATATATTAGGGATGATATATTCTTAGTTTACGGGGTTCCAGAGTCGATACACTCAGACAATGGTGTACAGTTTGTTAGTAAGGAGTTTCAACAGCTATTAAAGGAATTTGGGGTACAACATGTGAAAACAGCCTTGTATGCTCCACAGTCTAATGCCTCAGAACGTGTAAACCGTTCTATAATTGAAGCTATCAGAGCTTATGTATCCAAAGACCATCGCGACTGGGATACTTATTTAAGTGCAATTAGTAGTGCATTGCGACATTCAGTTCATGACGCATTATCTGTCTCCCCACATTTCTGCCTATTTGGATATCACCGAACCAACCATGGCGATGAATACAAATTGCTTCGAGAAATTGGTTGTATACACGAAAATAGTGTCTTAGTGGAATCTCTTCCGGAAAGAATTCAACTTATTCACGAAGAGGTGAGAAGTAAAGTGGCAGAAGCCTATAAAAAATATGCATCACATTATAACTTACGCTCTAGAGTGGTTGATTTTCAGCCTGGTGAAATAGTTTATTATCGTAACCACCCACAAAGCAGGGCAATTGATTACTTTTGTGCAAAATTCGCTCCTAAATTTATCAAGGCCCGAGTGAAGTGTAGAATTGGGAAGGTCAATTACCAGCTAGAGGATGAAACGGGATGCTTGATAGGTATGTTTCACGCGAAAGACATTAAACGTTGAGTGAATGGTTAACATATAGATTTCAGTCTAGACCGTTTAAGGTTTTTTTCAGAGTTTTCTCGACTTTATCGCTTTTCACTAACGATTAAGCGCTATCAAGAAAATCTGTGTTGTAACGTGCGTCTTGCATTGATATTTTTTTTAAGGTTTCTACAAAAATATTTGTAGGTACTTTTAACGTCATATAAGATATAATTCGCATTATGATTGCTGTCGTCGCACTGTAGCTATAATGTTTTTGTTGATGATTATGATAGGAACACTAACATCATTTTATTGCTTTAACTGACCCGTCATCAATTTATTGCATTAACTGACCCGTTGTATGGACTGGTTTTCGCTTGTTCATTGACCAATATTGTGGTGGTATTGATTTTCCTCCTACCATATGATCATAAAGTAATTTTTTATGATCGTGGATATCCAAAAACAAATAATTGATTTCAGTCTTTTTGATGAGCAGCAGTCATCATAACAACATTATCATTGATATATGGATATATCTGTTTAAATCTACATATTTGTAAAAATCAGTGTTAGTTTGTAGAGCCATATTGAATTGAATAGAGCCATCCGCAAATGCGCTAATATTCGGGTGTTTGCTTGGACATTTTTATTTATAGACGAAAAAATATAAACGGTTAAATTGTGGACCAAGAGTGATATCGTAGATTAAGGTAATCGCCTTTAGAGGGAATTTAACCGCCTTTCCTGTTATAAAATTACCAAAGTCAAACTATAGCCGGTTTTTACTCCTACAATTGGGTTTCCGAAACCTTAGGTGACGACCTTGGGGTGGTGTAGGTAGTGGGTCCGTCCACGCTATTGCCTAGCCGACCGGCTATATTATTTATTGGCGTTATTTTATAAATCGCTGACTAATATAAATGAACGGTGACAACAAATAAATTGGAAGTTCATTGGGTTCCAGCAGCGGTATTGGTTTATTCGAAAACATAAAAAAAAAAAAAAAAAAAAAAAAAAAAAAACGGGAAAATATTGGATTAACCTTCTTCTTCGCACATGTATATATTATATAAATAGGGCCACTGCTCTGCTTATCAAACACAAGATTTGGGATAAATCATTTTTTTTTATGAATTCATTTATGATATATAAGTATATGTTTGTATAGTGTGTGATTAGCTTATAGTTTTATCTAAGAAATTTAATGAATTTGAATAGTGAATTTATTGTGGTGAATGATATGGTGAACTTTATAGTGCTAATAATTTTGTTTTAGGTCAAGTTATATGAATCGTACATGCCGCAATCCCCTGAGCGCTCTGGATTTTGTGGGTAAGTGTGTTTTTTGGTAATTTTTTTTATATAGTTATTGCACGAAAATAATAAATTTACCTATCATTCATATATATATAAAGACACGTGACTTTCTTATGGAGTTGATTTAGACACTCCGATATTGAATTGAATAATTATACTGTTAAAGTTAATATTATGGGCTGTCCATAACATATGTAATATAATCTGTAGTACATTAAGTTCAAACATTAAATATAATGCTTATTTTGTCATTGCATACCGGTTATCGTTTTGATTATTAACTTAGAAATGTCGAGATAAATTATTTGTGTGGGGAAGTATCATTAATATGAAGTAATTGTCATGTTATGGGTGACCAGTTGAAGTGTTGTTGGTTGGCGTAGCACATGATTTTAGTTTTTTTGTGATGCTGTGGTGTAATCTTATTTAAATTTCATTGAACCCGCCCAGCCCTGAGCACTCAGGATTTATAGTATCAAGCATGTGCACAATTATACACCCAAGCGTTACAAGTTCTATGATTCTTGACCTCAGCGATCTCTGTAATGATTTCTTTTTTAAATTCTTTGAATAGGTCTGTGATGTCGATATTGGAATTAATAGATGTACTGGTGGTGGGTTTCTCGATGGAATTGATTGGTATCCCTACCATCGTTTCCATGACGTTGTCTGCTCTGTCTGCCAGGGTGTTGAGTGGAAAATCGTGTGAGAACCAGCTGTACCTGTTGAGGCAGACGCTTTAACCAAAGCGCTTTACCGATTGTTCGTTCAAATTAGCTCCAGCATTTAGGCGGAACTTGGCTAATAATTAGGTAGGTTTTAAATCACCTAATACAAGACCATGTAGAAGGTTATTTAATTTAGTCTTTTCAGATTCGCCGAGACCTTTAATTACGGCGGTTTTGAAAATTGTGTATGGCATGGGACCTTTACCTCGAATAATTAGGTCTGCAAAAACATCAAATAATTATCTTTAAATAAACCAGAAGATTATAAACAATTATTACATTTATTAAGTCCACTATTATTTATTATTTATACAGCGGCTTTACATCAAATAAACTCGTACCTTCAACAAAATATTCAACAAAACCTTTAACAAAATATTCAAACATAGAATTGGATTAGAAAGGAATGATGAATGTAAACTTTGTAAAGTAAGAGAAACGAATATACATGTAATCAAAGATTTGAAAAATTAAAAGATAAATTCATTAATATTAAAAACAAGAGACTTATAGATATCCTCAAAGAAGCCAACACGGAAAAATTAATAGAACTTGCTAAATTTTACGTAGCCACAGAAGTAGAAGAATTCTGAAGTCCACAAAATTAGAGCTCACCATAATTTTAATTATATTTATTAATTTAAATTAAATATATATTTAAATATTTTATTTATTAATATCGATTTACATAAATTGTAAAGAATTATAATTTGAAATTAAAAAAAAAAAAATAGGTTAGGTTATACATTTTAATGAAATATCATTTTGTATCAATTTAACAGCAATTTGGTAGGTTACGCCAGCTCAAAAATAAATGAATTTAATAATAATACCCGTTTTAAATCAAATATTATTTTATTTTATTAAAATTGATTATAAATTAATTAATTATTTATTTTGCTATTTATCCAATCATAAAATTTAGACACATCCGTGAATACAACGAATTGAGTCGTATCACATCTGGTTTCGTTCATAAGAGATACTCCCAACGAGACTATACCACGAATATAAAAATGATTTTCACTTTGTAGAATGAGTCCACTTCCACTGTCGCCGGAACAAACACTCGTTCCATTAGCATAGCCAGCACAAAAACTATTTTCATTTAAAAACTTTTCGAAAAATTCACGATTACTTTTGCGACATGTAGCATGACTGTGTATTGGAAGAGAAGCCTTCGTCAATATGCTTAACTGTTGTTGATACTCATTTTTTCCCCAACCGGACACCTAAAATAATAAAATATTAGAATTTATACTATATGGGTAACTTAAATGACTTTTCAAATAGTTACCACACCAATGTCGGAATTAAAAATTGTTAAATTATTTGTAATACAAATTGGCTGAATGAAGTCGGAATAATCAATTAACGTTCGTAATTTTAATATGCTTATATCATTTTCCAAGTAAACCGGATCATACTGCTCATGTAATATTATTTGAAAAACGCCAGTCTCTCGACTGGCTAAAGTTGTTTCGTCTAAATTAAATTTCCCAAGCGATATTATAAGTAATTCTGGTGCCGTTACACCTACTGAACTATAAACGCAATGGCCCGCTGTCAATACGGTATTTTGATTTAAAAGTGTTCCACCACAAATATATTTTCGAACACCTGAACTTTCTTTTCGTGATATTGCTGCATGCCATGGAAACTCGCCACGAATAGCTGGTTCTCCGCTAGTGATCAGACCTGTGGGCTGCACAAATCTATTTCCACAATTAGAGATTTCATCTTCCTAAAATCGATAAAAAACAAAGCGTTATATAAACTTATTATTTTAGAAAATCTGATAAGATTTTTGGTATGCTTACCCATAGTAAATTATCTAGAAAATCTAAATGAGCTGACATCTTTGTGCCAATAATATAATACACAGCCGTATCATAGTAAAATAAATATTGTCCCAGTACATAATAATTATGAGGTAATTTCCCGGAAGTTATTTCAATTTGAATTGGAGTTCCATGGGTTGGCTGTAAAACCAATTATCGATTACATAAATATTAAAGAAAACATAATTTAGATAGTTACCCAATAATCTGCTTTATCGTGACCCCTTGGTTGTAGACACATAAATGTAGGGTTTAATAAATAATTTAACGATGCACAGTCAGAATCACGAAGAATAATTAGCTCAGTGGATTCTAAAATTTAAGAATAAATTATTAATGAATGTGAAGTATGCCTCCTCCAAAATCTGTCAAAGTCATTAATGCTATATTTTTGTTCTGTTATTGTATATTGCCCCTTAAGTTCACGGACACGTGATTGAAAAAAATCAGACATACTTGATTGTACTTTGTCATCCATGAGAGAATATCGTTTGGAACTCGTGGATCTTATATGTTGCTTAACAGTGGAAGTGACCGCTTTATCTTAGTGATGGGTTTCTTCAAGCCCTAGGTAAAAATGCTATTTTGACATATGTGTAAGTTGGTTTTCGCATGCGACTAGATGATCGACAATTTTAATGCTAGAGCTAACAAAACAAAACAAGCTAGCCAACAAAACAATTATTGACAATGCTAAATGCTAAAGCAACTACACACTTTTTTGTTACTCTTGTAGCCGCATTAGAACAAAATAAGAAAAGCTTTTACATATATTGAGCGCGAAAAGAATCACTGTCGTGATAAAAGAGATCGAATCCACCGTGGATCCTGAAGAAATCAGCGAAGAGCTGACAAGGTTGAACTTTAAGGTGAAAAATGTAACATTATAAACCGCGGGAGAAAACCTCAACTACTGTTTAAAGTTGAGCTAGAATCTGAAGTAATAAAAACTAAAGGCACACACTCGATTTTTAATATCAGGTCTCAGTTGTATCGCAAAATAGTAGTGTAGGAATCACATAAACGTCTCATGGTCCAACACATGAATACTCTCATGCAATTCCTAATCAAAAATCAAAACTGAATGAATTTAAATTAGCTGCTTGGAACGCCAATGGGCTAACGCAACGTAAACTAGAAGTACAATTTTTTCTTATTGAACACAACTTGGTATTATTATTTTGGGTGGCTGAGACCAAATGTTACTGACTTCACTTTGCTGTCGTTTGTGTAGTTGTCATTTTCGCGCGTCAATTTTTTGACTGATTGAAGTTTGGTTAGTTGTTTACATGTGGTCAACAAATAATTGTTCTAAATTAATATCTTAATAAAAAAATCGTAATGGAATTCAAACGTAATAGTGTACTTGCACTGTATTTGGGTGGAAATTCACAAACAGCAATAGTTCGTCAGCTCCAGCATTTGAATGTGAATAAAATGTTTGTGTATCGAACATTAACTCGATACAACGAAACTGGAAGCATCGCTTAACGCAAGAGAGGCGGTCCTAAAAAGACAGCAACATCAAAAGAAATGATACGAAAGGTGAAGAAACGAATCCAACGAAATCCTCGTCAAAGTGCCAATCACTTAGCCGCACGTCTACATGTTTCACGATACAGCATTCAAACCATATTGAAAAATGAACTACTTTTGAAGCCTACAAGATACAAAAAGTTCAAGATCTTACGGAGGCACAAAAAAAAGTTAGGCTTGAAAGAACACGAGCATTAAAGGCCTTGGCCGAAGGTGATGAGATTCCAAAAATTGTCTTTTCTGATGAGAAAATTTTCACCATTCAACAGTTTGTGAATAAACAAAATGTCGTTTTGGTTAGAGCACAAGTCCAACGATAATTTGGACACAAGAGTTGCCATGCGCAAGCAATCACCAGCTTATGTTATGGTTTGGGCTGCAGTTACTGCAGATGGACGCACCTCTGGTTTTCATCGAACATGGAGTCAAGGTAAACCAAGAGGTGTACCGCCAAAAGATCCTAAACGATTCTTTGCTACCTTGGGCACGTAAACACTTTGGTACGAACCGTTGGACATTCCAACAGGACCCGGCACCGTCACACAAAGCTCGAGCGACACAGCAATTTTTACAAAATTGCGTTCCATGGCTGATTTCGTCGAAAGAATGGCCACCATATTCACCAGACTTGAATCCTATGGATTTCTCCATATGGTTCACTTTGGAGAGTAAGGTGTCCACTAAAAAATACGAAAGTGTTGATGCATTGAAGTCAGCTCTTGTTCGAGAATGAAATAAAATTCCGCAAGCCCACGTTCGGTCAGCATGCAATGCTTTCTATAGAAGACTGAATCAAATAATCAGAGCCAGAGGAGGTCATATCGAGTAGTAACATGTTTTTCATAAAATGTAATATGTTTTCAACATATTCTACGAAATTTCAATAAAAAATAATCAAATTTAAAAAAATTACAGCGTATTCATTTGGTAACACTTGGTCTCAGCCACCCTGTATGTATTAAACAAGCTGCAACGGATGCTACACCCAGTACCTCAGTTTACACAAAGTTGCAGAAACCATCTCAAAATATTTAGCAGCTCTTAATGATAAAAATGCCAATACGCAGGCAGTTGCAACTACATAGATCACCTACTCTTAAACAAAGCGATAAAAGATCTGAAAATAACCTTGTCAAAAGAAATATATAGAGTACTCTCTGTGGAAAGGCACACGTAACCTGAAACGACCAACACTATCATGTACTATCAAGAAATGATGCAGATAAAGCATCCATAACTGTCCAACATCTTAGTAAATTATTTACACCTAACCAGCTAATCGAAATGCTATCTGATGATGTAGAAGCTCCGGTAGTCCAGCCAATTAAATACAAGTGGTGCCAAGTACAAAAAATAATCAAGAGTAACATAAATCCAAAAAGAGCAGCAGGGCATGATCTAATCTGCGGAAAAGTAATTGAAAACCTTCCGGAAAAATGTATCAAACTATAATGAAAATGGGCTACTTTCCTGTAATCTAGAAAATATCACAAATCATATAATGATTCCAAAACTCGGCAAAGATGAAACAAATGTAAACTCATATCGTCCAATCAGTTTACTCCCGACACACTATTCAAAAAAATGCTCCTTTAGAAATTTAAATTAATTCTACATGAGGAAAAAGTAGTTCCGGATCATCAATTTGGATTTAGAAATCAGGAAAGCCCCAGAACAAAAAAAGTAATGCTCTGCAGCGTTTTTGAATATAGCACAGGCTTTCGATAAAGTATGGCATGAAGGCCTTATATACAAAATTATACAGTTACCGGCTAGGTTCTATAAAATCATTAAAAATTATTTGTTCAATCGACAATTTTTGGTGAAATCCACCAATCTATACGAACTTCATGCAGGTGTTCCACAAGGTATTGTGTTAGAAATCTGCGGGAACACATAGATGAAATAGAAAAATGAAAAATGGATCCGATTGTGCTTCTAATAATAAAATTGGAACGAATGCAGTCAATAATACTAAGAACAGTGGTAAATTCACCTTGTAATGTACGTAATACAAATATACTTCGGGATATTCGCATCGAAACAAGAGCAGATACAATCAAGCAGTAGGTACAGTAAAAAACCGACTACCCGAACCACAGGATAATGCACATAGAGGTGTTTAAATGATTGGGACCATCCTCCTACTTATTGAAAATTATTGAATATTAAATTTACAGATGGATTAAGAAATTACGGACCCAGTATAACATACCATACCAGCATAATAAGCACAGAAGAAAAATTATTAACTTCGGTTCTATTTTCTGTGGTAGCCAAACTTAAAATTTTAATTAAAAGTTGGTCCATTTTATATTAATGCACTTGCCAAAAAAATTCACTTTGCAAATAATGATGACATAAATATTTGTAAAGCTCGAACGTCACCAATAAGGCAAATTTTACACATATGAACAGGTTTTAGCTAAGGATTTTATACGAATTATGTTAATTAAAATTACTGGAATATTAAACCTACCTAATTTGTTTTTACTCCAATCACTGGAATCCGGGTCAAATGCATTACCATTCCATTTCAGTGTATTAGCAAAAGATTCGTAAAAGTAATCTTTTTGCCATAGACAAGCAGGTCGATGAAATGAGTCCAATTTAACTTGCCTATCTAATTTTAGAAATGCTACTGCATGTGTTGACGTATAATTTAGAGTTGGATGAAAATATTTTTTTAGTACATTGTACTCGTCATTTGGGTTAAAAAACACTTTTGTTTTGCTTGGTATTAGCTCTGAAGCATAGGAGCTGGTTGCAACAAATCGACGACTCAATAATGTTCCAAAATCTCCATATATGGTACCGGATGGTATACCAATTGTTAAATAGACTAAATGTGGGTATTTACGTTCTGGTGTTTTCGGAATTTTTGAGTACTCTTCACATTCTACAAGAAATAATCAAATTTTTAAATTTCGTTCATTCAAATACTAGTTTTTAATTATTACTCACTAATTTCACTAATACGTTTAGCAGACACTAATTGAAACCAAACTACGAACACGATTAACAAAAATTTCATTGCGACGCTTTATTATCAACGTATCCACAAACACTAACTTAAGAGTCTATATGTAATCGTATAAGATGTTAAAACTGCTATCAATTTTATTTTAATTTTTTAAGAAAAATGATAATGGAATTGTAAACTACCAATATATTTGGTCTAACATATTTACGAAAACTAAATGACAAATGAAGGTATATTTAACTACTTTAACGACCTAATATATAGTACATAGCCCAAAACGTTTTTTTTTTGGTATTTTAGTAAGTTAAAAAAGGAACTGTCGTAGAAATGTACTACTTTTTAAGAAACTTTAGTATTACTACTAAATAAATAATACAAAAACTGGTTTTGTCTTGGGGTTTTGGTATTTCTCAACATGTTTTCAAGTTTAAATGACGTTTTAATAGGTAAACCAAAGTTAAACGGTAAAGATGTACACTGGGTGATTGTGAATTAAATCAGATACAAGTAACTAGCTACAATTATTAGAATAGAAGATTTGGAAAGTGAAACTATGTTTACATACATTGTTTATGTTTACATACACTATCAACAAACGTTGATGAATCATATTTTTTTCTTAAATGTATTCCTCATAATTAACTCATCTTTGTGTATAATCTTTAAATTTATTTAACAATCAGTCTGTATATGTGAGTCGATAACAGTGACGCGGTTTTTTGTTTATATACGATTTAAGATTTGCTTGATGTTTATAAGAAAAACAAACGTATTAGATTTCAAATGTTTAACAAATCCTGTCATTGCTCTCTCGTATCTTGTGAACGATCTGGTTCCATCTTATCGTCGACGGTGAACCAGGCGCTACCAAATGGTAACCCTCCTCAGAGGATTGGTACGTATAGTATGTAACGATGTCAGAGTAGGTAATATTGTTTTACTTCGTAATCGTAAACGACATCAAGAATTTTCATATAACTATAATTCCTAATCTTGTGTTCGAAGAGAACTAAGTAATGATCATCATCGTCGGATTCGGGGCCATAAAATCATGCGCATGACGTTTTTCACAAAGGTCATCAGCCATCTTTTATTATAATCCAAAAGGGTTTAACTCTCACACCCAAACATGATGGACACTACATGCCAGTGCGAGTCATTGGCGCCTCAAAACCAATACCAAATCAGCGTCTGTTCTCCAGGTTAGGTGCGACTGAAGCGGGCGTCTGTCTTGTATCAAGCGGCTCGCTATATAAATGTGTTCAAGGTAGGACTGTATGCCTTAAGATTCTCTCCAGTACGTGGCCCACACACGTAACAAGCGGGTTGAACAGCAGGCCAACAAATTGCTCTCATAAATTAAAGTTATGAACCCTAATCAAAGTCCTCGGATTACCATATCGGATTCATCACAAAATCGTGCTTAGCCTTTCAAGATCTGGAGATCTCCAGATCCTTTCGAATCAAGCAATGAGTTACACATTAGACGTGCTTGCACTACAAGAGCTTAGATGGTCTGGGAGTGGGATCCATGACACCACCAATGGTTACACTCTTTATTACAGCGGCCATCAGAATGGAGGAGAATTTGGAGTTGGCTTTCTTATCCATCAGCGCGCGACGCGTCATGTCATCGACTTCCGCCCTATCAACATGCGGATAAGCACGGTCAGGCTCCGCACTAAGAAACTCAACATCATGATCGTTAATGTACATGCACCCACCGAAGATAAATCTGATGACATCAAAGATCTCTTCTTTGTCGAGCTGGAGGAAGTCATCAATAACATACCGCACCATGAAATTAAAATCACCGTGGGCGACATTAATGCAAAAATCGGTAGGAGTGCAGAAAAAACATCGTACATCGGTCCTAACAGCCTGCACCTAACTAGTAACAACAACGGACAACGCGTCACCGACCTGGCAATAACGTGCAACTTAGTTGTATCAAGTACGTTTTTCCCACACAAGAGGATCCACAAAGTAACGTGGAGATCGAATGATAGAAGAACGAAAAACCAAATTAATCACGTCATGGTGTCTAAGAGATACTCCACCAGCATATCCGACATCAGATCTTACAGAGGTGCAGACATGGACAGCAATCATGTGCTTGTCATATTTAAGTATAAGTGCAAACTGTCATCTACGGTCAACAGACAAGCAGAAAAGACCGTTCGATCGAATATTGATGATTTAAGAGTCCAAGCGTCACTGTAGAGTTATCAATCAGCTGTCACTAATTACTTAAACCAGACCGGCCCAATAACAACGAAGAAGCTCCTCCTAACATTCAGGAGCAGTGGCACGCTATGCAGTCAGCCATAACCACCGCGAGGCAAAGTTCCATCGGAAGAAGGCCTCCGAGGTCCCGCAATGTTTGGTTCGATGATCAATGCCGAAGGGTCGTCGAAAATAAACGAAAGCTTCGTGTAAATGATGTAGAGGAATTAGATGCAGCTATTAGTAGATTAAAAAATGGAAAAGCACCCGGTCTCGACGGAATCCCCGCAGAATTGATTAAGCTCGGAGGCACTACTCTTGCAACAAATCTATACGATCTCATCGTCTCTATTTGGGACCAAGAAGAGCTGCCGGAGAATTGGAAGATCGCACTCATATGTCCGCTGCACAAAAAAGGAGACTTTATCAAATGTGGAAACTATCATGGTATTTCTTGGAGGCTGCGATATTATCGGATTCATCAAATCCAATCGAGTTAGATGGCTCGGCCACGTTACACAGTCTCCACAACAACGAATGGCCAATAAAGTGTTCCAACAACAAGCAGCCGGTGTTCGTCGTAGAGGAAGACCCCGATTGCGCTGGTGTGACGACGTCGAACAAGATCTGCATGCATTAGGATGTTGAAACTGGAGGACGAGAGCGATGGACTGAGATGGATGGATGACCCTAGTGCGGGCGGCAAAATCCCTTCATGGGATGTGAAAGCCAGAGATAGAGAGAAAAATATGATGCATCTTATTTCACATGCTGTTTCGTGATATAACAGAAAAAACTAGGTTTAGGTTATGTGGTTGGATCACTCGTCAACCAACTGTTTGGGATCGTCGACCAAGATTATGCACAACGATACGATGATGAGATATGGCAATAAAAAATAATGAAGAACTTATGAACAAATTGCTGAGAGAACAAATTACAATATCTAAATCAATAGTGGATAGCATAAAAAGGACTGGATAGCAGTAAATAGCCAATTAAAAGAAATAGATAAGAAAACAATGTTAGTACTCGACCTAGTAAAAAGGCATAAGAACAAAAATCTGGCAGTACAAAGGTTTCTCGCTCTCTGGATACATCTGTCAATAGAAATGACGTCCTTTATACCAACGCAACAACAACTAATCGATGGTATTACCGACACTTATTATGGTTAGAAAATTTAATCGACCTATAGTTCGAGTACCACCTTTAAGAAATGCTCGAGGCACTTGGGTTCGACAAGACAAAGAAAAAGCGGAACTCTTTGCTCAACACCTAGCAACAGTATTTCAACCTCCATGACATTCAATCGAACATTGACGTAACACTTATTTGCTTAAGAAATTGACAAAAGTCTTAACCAAAAAAAGGCACCAGGAATTGATCAAATATCACCGGGTCTATTCAAGGAACTTCCACGTAAAGTAATTATCATGATCACATATACTTATTTAATGCTTGTATGATATTGAAGTATATACCCAAAACCTTCAAAACGGCACAAAAAATTATGCTGAAGAAACCAGGTAGACCAGATAAAGAAGTAACATCATACAGACCAATTTCACTGCTTCCGACCTTAGCAAAGCTGTTTGAAAAACTACAACTAAAACGTCTAAAGCCAATGGCAAAGGTTCTTGATTTTCAATTTGGCTTCAGGAATAACCACTCCACAATAGATCAAGTCCATCGAATAACTACGGTAATTAAGCGTTAGAAGAAAATAAATATTGCCCCGCCGTATTACTGGAACTCGATGTAATATATCATCAACTATAGGTAAAACTAGAGAATCTCTGCTGAGTGCATCTACATGCCTCATTCGACAGCCTGGTCGGTGCTCTAATTGATAATTAAACTCTTGTAAAGCAAGCGCCCATTCTGCAATTCTCGAGTTTCATTCATTTCGTTCCATGGTTCCTTTGGACGCTGCGTAGTCGGTATTGATTTTAAAATTAAGCCCGAGAAGGTAAACTCGTAATTTTTTAAGGGCAGCTATGATTGCCAGAACTTCTAACTCATAGCTGGTATACTTCTCTTGGCACTTGGAAGTCTTTTTTGAGTATAGTAAAAGACTGGATGTACTTTGTCGTTTCCGTCTGCTTTCTGCAGTAATATGGCGCCTAACCCCATCATACAGGCATCAATTTGTAGTTCTGTTTCCGCCTTACTCGGATATATTTTTAATACCAGATGCCTGACTTTGTTCTACGCCGAAATTAAATTCAACATCTTTCCTCAGGAGGTCACTTAGAGGTCGGGCCATCAAAGCATAGTTCTAAAATAACCAGAATGTCCTAAGAAACGCAGCAACTTTTTGGACCGAATCTGGCTCTGTAAATTTTGAAATCACCATAGTTTTTTCTGCTGTTGAGAAAAGAAATGTTGAGAATACGTTAGCCCCAGCAAGTTTATCGATTTGATCATCGATCAACGGTAAAGGATACCGATCTCTAACTATAATGCTGTTTAATTTGAGGTAGTCCACACATAACCTTCTGGGCCCATCTTTTTTATTGGCTAACACGATAGGACTAGCATATTCTGAGCAACTGAGATGAATAACTTTTTCCTCTAGCCACTCGTCGAATTGACTTTTCACTACCTCCATCTCCAAAGGCGACAAACGTCTCGGTTTGAAAGCAATTGGCTTTTGATGCATCATACATTTTACACATATGAACAGGTTTTGTTTGTGTTATGTGCTTCCGGATTGTAGTTTACCACTACTTTTCTAATAATACCTGCTACTGCTAAATTGTTTATATGTCCTAGCTCAATTGGAACGTCTCCACGTTCAATCGCTAATGAGTATGTCTCTGGCACAAATTTTGTCATTGTGATGCTCTCTGGGGTTAACACGGTAACAGTTTGGTTGATGAGTCATATTTGATGAGTTCTCTACCTAAAATAAAACCGACAGGCGATACCTCATCTTGAACAACATTAAAATTAGTTGTATATTTATCACCATCAATTAATAGAATTGTCTCAAAACTAATGTACTTAGACCTCTGGAACCTGCACTACGAAATACAATGGGTTCGCCATCAAAACTTCTTTTTTCAGTGACTAAAAACTTTTTGAATGACATAAAATTGATGTCACTACCTGTGTCTACTAGAGCATAAAACACTATTCCATTTAGTAAAACTTTTTTAATTATTTTGGATGGTAGCTCACTTCGCTCTTCTACCACTGCACTCGACTTCTTTGCAGACTCCAATTTCTTGTGACAATATGTAGAAAGATGTCCGAATTCCTGACACTTGTAGCATTTTGGGCCTCTTGATTTATTTCTGTAGTCTTTGCTCACGTAGCCAACTCCACCACAATTAAAACACCATTGGCCCCTTCTGCATTTTTGAAATGGTTTGATTTCATCATTTGACTTCGGTATTGCTGGTTCACTTTTATAGGTTCTCTTCGATTTCTCCTTGATTTCTTCATAGTAACTCAATTTCGCCATAAACTCCTCTGCCAAGCTCTCACATACTTAGTAAATAATTGGTGTACGATTCATTAGGTTGTTTTTTCCGTCCGGCTATCTTTTTGTGAACCAATGCACTGTTCGTTTTCTCCGGAAACTCTGCTCTTAATAATTGAATTTACTTGTCCCACGTGTCGATATTCTCTGCCACCCTCAAACACTTTTTTGCTGTGCCACTCAGTAAACGCTTTGCATACACCACCTTTTATTGATCTGTCCAGCCGGTACAAACAGCTGCTTCCTCCACGTGCTAAATCTTACCGCTCTTCTGCATTTGTAATTGACACCACTATTTGTTTGTTTTATGCACCACACTGTTTTTGAACACAAATCCGGTAAACACACTCTTGATCACGCCATAATTAGATAATGTTTTGAACGAAACCCCTTATATACGTTCCTTAGACAAATTGCCAAATTTGGTCAGATTTCTGTTTTAAATATAAATATGATATTACCTTGCAGGATCCCGGTTGAGCCCCCAAATGAAGAAATATTTTAATAAATTAAGGTACAGATGTTGATTGTTTCAATCGCCCAACAATAATGAACGAGTTTATTATTCTTCGACTTGACAAATATTTTAACGTAATAACGTTTTTAAACTCAGAACTAAGGCTAGCATGTTCAGAAAATCGAATGAAATTTGTCCCTTGTTTGCATGGAGACTACTCATTAAGTATAAGGTATTACTTTATTCTAAATATATCATTGCGTAGGTTCATCTTTAATCTCGATGCATCATTCTTTGTATTTGCACATTGTGGTTAACAGGAGGCAGGAGTGGGCACTCCGCGAACCTCTGATTAGAGCGATTTACCGTGATAGCGAGATAATTTATTAACTGATCGAACCAATTTTGGTGTAAAAATTTGTGTAAAAAACAGTGCGATTTAATTAAATTAAAATTAAAATAATTAATATCCACATTAATTATAATTAAGAAAAAAAAACATAAATTTCAAATTAGACAGTCTGAATGTCTCTCTAATTGCCTAATTATTGCAATTATTTGTTTTCAAATGAAAGTTGGTATTACAATAATGCAAACATTGAGGCGAATTACATAAAAATATGTGTGAAATGAAACAATATAAAGTAGTACATATTAATAGTAATAGATGTCACTTTACATCTTCAGTGTAGTTTCATTGAAATACAAGAATCGTTCTCTATGCCGCTCTTTATGACTATGACAGAACAGTAGCCAATTTCAAAATTTCAAAAACAAAAAACTGCGTTCCATTTGATGCCATTTGTATTTATTTGAAATTAAAAATAATAATAAAATAAATAAAAATTAAGTAAAAATAATAAATAATGAAGGTAAAGATAGTAAAATTAGCACTAAAAAAATTAAGTTAAATACCAAATAGTGTCTGTTAAAATTAATTTATTTATTATATAGCATCATGGAATGGGATTACAATGGGGGTAACATAAACCATGAAGAGATTACAAGAAAAATAAAAAACAACAAGATAGATTTGTAAAACTCAAATTGTTTAATTCGAAACAAGGATCTCAATCAGAGGCGTCTCGGCCAGTTACGTCTCCATCCACATCAACGTCAGCGGTTCAGCCAAAATGCCAACATGTTAGTTTAAAATGAAAAACAGAACAAGATAAATTTCTAAAACTCAAAGAGTTTAATTCAAAACGCGGATCTCAATCAGAGGCGTCTCGGCCAGGTACGTCTCCATCCACATCAACATCGGCAGTTCAGTTAACCACTGTGGTGGCAACAAACATTAACGAAGCTTGGCAGCGTAAATGGAAACGAAGCAATGAGCGATTTAATATAATTTTTACTGAAAACGAATACGGCTTCCAGTGTTCCGTTTGCGATTGATTGTGGTTTCGCAAGGATTTAAGTAAAGCCACTGTGAAACATGTAGATACCATTATAAACTGGCATGTAGCAAACAACAAGCCATTAGCTTCGGACGAAATCAGCCATGCGCATGCAGTATGTTGTGTGTTAAAATTGTAAACGGTCACTGTCCAGCATCAAAATGCCTAGTATGGCAAAATTAAACGGCTTTTTATACTCGGACCGACCAGCCGGTTTGCCGGGATTGGATCCAGTTAGTGAGTGCTTGATTGCTCCATGTTTGCCGTCCTTGCAACTGCGCCGCTTGGTGTATGATTTCGCATACGGGATCGTGGGCCAAGTAATAAACGTTCCGGTAGATGTTTCAGCCATAGTGGGCTGCTTACATAGGCAGTTGGATGAAGACCTGGCGATAAATGTAAATATCAAGTGCAATCTAGCGCACAAGTCAATATTTTTAAGCGGCTACGTGAATAAGAGGACAATTACAGCGTGGCTTACGGCACTTCAAAACTCTACTCTATATCGTCTGTACAACATCAGAGTAGATTTAAATCGACTAAACTTACTAGAACCGGGTGATAGTTCACAAATTAAGCAACAAGAAGAACAAGAACCTATAAATATCGAAGAGATGCACCCGGACGCGGTACCAGAGTCAGAGGTGTTGGCGTCTTCTTAGGCAGCATACAATGTTATGAAACGAGGACAACTGCTTGGATAGAGCGCCTGGCCACCGAGCCGTATCGTTGAACATCATCTACGACAAACACGCAGAGGAACTATCGTTTCCAAGTATATACTTCGGCCAGCCACGCCGATAAAACTTGAACATTTCGGTTACACCTTACATGATGGCGACAAGCGAGATTCGACGGCGAGACAGACGGTGTGCTACACCACACGGTGTAGCAATGAAGTTGTTGCGACTGCGGATGGTCGAGGGAATCCATCATACATTCAGATTGGTTTCATCAATGGAGAATGTTACGCGCCGAATGCTCGAAGACAAACAGTTTTTTGGCAACTGCCATAAAAAAAATCTAATCTTCCTAAAGTCCGTGCCGAACTCCGTGCAGTCCTGGTCTGGCCGGAAACGAGACCTGTTTGCCATGATGCGCCAATTGGGTAAACCCACTATATTCATGACTTTGAGCGCGAACGAAATTCGATGCCCATAGTTTCTCAACCTACTAAATAGATTGAGCAAACGGTTTCCCGATGTGGATGGTGAGTTGATGAATCGATCGCAACGATGCACGCTGGTAAGCGAAGAACCGGGTACCTGTTGCATCTACTTCCACAAACTCGTGGACTGCCTGATGAACATGATGCGGTCGGTGCGACCTTATAATGCATTCGGCCGCTACAGAGTTTTGGATTACTTTACGCGATTCAAATTTCAGCATCGAGATAGACCCCATGCTCACATTCTGCTATGGTTGAGCGACGATCCAAGAGAAACTGTGAGCGAAAACATGCCAAACACAGTCGCTTTGGTAGAATCGTTGTGTTCCGTGAACAAATACGACGTTCCCGAAGAGAGTATCTATGCCAATCAAGTTTACAGACACACATTTACTTGATATAAACGAGGCGAAGTGGCATGCAGATTTGGCATTCCGTACTGGCCGATGAAGTCGACGCGTGTGTTGATTCCTATACCGCAATCGGACGGACGCAGAAATAGCCTCAAAAGTAAGGCGAAGAAACTGCGACAGAAACTTGAGCAACGCATCTACACGTGTATCGACGACTTCCTCAAGGACAATGGGCTGACTAGGGACTCGTACTTGGACACAATCCGATCGACTCTGTGCAGACCCATGCTAAGGTTCGTTTAATCCATGGTTCGCTGGTGTGTTAAATTCGAACATGGATCTTCAGTTCATTCTTGATGAGTACAGCTGCGCCGCGTATGTAGTCGAGTACGTTAACAAGTCGGCTAATCTACATTGCGAACTGATTAAACTCATGGAACAGCGTCACAAAAAATACAATTTATTACACGTAAATAATAGTGTAAATTTCGCAACGTAATTATCGTGCACAACACTGCTCACACGTCCATACAATGAAATTTTTTATATTAAGTCAAAGCCTCCTATATTAAAATACAATCTAACCTTGTTTTTCATATTGAATGTGCGTCAATTGCATCAATCTAAAATAATTATACAATAATACTTGGCAGCGTGAACTTTTTCAATTATTTTGTTGTTTCTTGCCTTATGTAATAATTATGAATCAACACATTTTAAATATTTTTATCAACAAAATGTAAATAGATCTTATTTATTTATGTAATCCTCCATTTCAGGATCAAATCGTTTATGTAACCATATCTCTTGTATCTTTTGGTTAGTGACTAGATAATTTGTGCCTCCGAAGTAATGACGACATTGTTTAAAAAATTCGTATAGGGCATTAGTATTGATTGCATTAATCTCCTATATAATCTTCAATAATCAGGCGCACTAGGCAATCATCTATAGTTTTGCAGTTTGGTCATCGCCTTAAGTTTAGGCCATTAATAAACAAAATTAACTACAAAAACAAAAACCATCAACATAATTTTTTGTAATGAAAATGTTTTATTTATGGTATGTGCAAATTAGTTATAAAATTTTCATTTTTTTTCTTCAGATCTTCATTGTAATATGTTTTTAACAGTTTGGTAATGCACAAGAAAAAATATGTTTTATATAATATATATATATATCAATGATATAATAATGTAATGTAAGAAATAAAATGAAAAATAAATTAAAATTAAATGAATTACACTTATTTATAATAATGAGATGTTTATTATTATTATTATTATCATTATAAGAAAGAATTAGAGTATGAATTATAACATTAAAATATTTATTCTTCTTCCTCTTCTTCTTCCTCTTCCTCCTCTTCCTCTTCTTCTTCTTCTTCTTCAACAATTTCTTCAACTTCTTCATCTTCTACTCCAGCTTCTTCGAGAATTTCTTCATCGGCTTTAACATCTTCTTCACCTTCGGGTGTTTCTGGTTCACCAGTTTTCTTGCCTGGTCGTTCACCGAACCATTTTGGAAGTTTAGCTAGATTTAAAATTAATTTATAAAAAAAAAAATATTATTAATCACGTCACATAATTGGATAATTTTTTTTACATAAATGGATTTACAATAAAATTTGGTTACCAAAAGTTATATTAACTTAAAAAAAACATAAACTTGCCTTTTTGACGGCCAACATATTGATCTTTTCTTTCATTCCAAGTTTTCTCAAGAGTATCTTTGTTGAGGGTATCAAATCCCTATTATATTGTTACAACATAAATAATTAACATGAAACAAAAATAAATGAAAATATTTAATTAAATTAATCAACATGCAATTTAGAAATTTATATAAATTATAATATAATTATAATATATTAAGGAATTATTATCACATTTTATATATAATAAATGACGTAAAGTTGAACATATATAGATAGACACATTTATATTAACAAATTTGACATTAAGTAAGGAGAATTTGTTTTTGGTAAATATTTCCTTACATCTTGTACGTTGCATAAATAATGATTGTCTATTAGTCCAAATTTTATCTCGTGATTCCGCATATAGTGTGATATAACCCTTAGTTTTTTTTTGCATATACGATTATTAATTATAATAATATATCGAAATGTATATATAAATATATGAATTTTAGTTTATACTTACACCTTCAAATAGTTTTTTCTTGTCATCATATGAACGTGTGTCCACACGTCGTTCATATTTGGAGGCTACTTGAATTTTTGGCTGGTAAAAAATTAAGAAAGGAATATTGTTAAAAAAAATAAAGTTGTATATTATGACGTCACCAAAATACTTACTGGATATTTGCCTGTTAAGGCTTCTGGGTCCAAACCCTTTTTCAAGGCTTTGTGTCTGAGTTGTTGTTTCTGTCTTTCCTTCAATTCTTTCAACTAGAATTATATAATAAGTCAAATTAATTTCGGGAATATTATATATTTTTTTAAAAAAAATAATTACATCGTAGTCTTGACGTTTTTGCCTTTCTTCTAAATCATATTTTTCAGTTTCAAGCTTAACGATAAGTTCCCAGAGTTCTTGTGCTTTAACGCGTAATTTTGATTCATTCAAGCTATCAATGTCCAAAGGTTTAATACGGAAGGAGAGTGAAATACGTTTTTCTTCTTCAAGTTGTTCTTTGGTCTTGTTACGTTCCATGGCAGCTGAAGAAATTCCAAGTTCGCTTGGGTCTTTCTTTTGGATTGTGAAATTTGGTCCTTTCTTATCTTTATCTTTCATGGCTTGAAGCATGGCTTGACGTTTCTTTTCGGCTTCCTCGAGACGCTGTCTCTTTTCTTCAATATCACGTTGTTTCTTTTCTTCTACCTCACGGACGCGACGTTCTTCCTCTTCTTTCTTACGTTGAGCCATACGTTGTTCTTCTTCAGCACGAGTGACCTTGCGCTTGGCTTGTTTTTCTTTGAGTTTTTTGAGTTCATCCTCTTCCTTTGACCGTTGTTTACGCCATTCGCTAATGTATTCCTTAAGTTGGTCATCTAAATCTGATCGCTTTTGATCTTGGCGTTTAATGAATTCTGGATCACCCTCTCCCCTTTTTGCGATGAAAAATAAAAATCAATTAATTAACCATCGTATATTGCAATAATATTATTAATTATTTAATTTTTTTAAAAATTTGTTTTTTTTTTTGTTTTTGTTGTTTGGTTTTCATGCAATGTTATAAACAAAATCATAATCATAAATAAAAAATATGTGTAGTATTTTCATGCAATTAAATATGTAATGTTTTAGATATAAATTTATTTGGTTATTTACGTTTAACAAATTAAATTGTATTTTGTATGTACAATGATAAGTTTAAAAATTTTAAGATTTAAATTTTAAACTTTACATTGTTAAAAAATATAAGTTTCCTGAAAAATAAACAACAGATCACATGTTAAAAATTTAATTTGCGATCACAATTTTTTTTTTATATTTTTCGTTGACACATAATTATTATAATAGTTTATATTTTAATAGTAGTTTTTATTTTCAAAAAACAAAATAAAAAAAAAAATTTTAAAACAATCACAAAAATGCTGCAAAAAAGCTTTTTTAAAATGTTGCGTTGAGTTGTATTAGGCCATTTTTTTTAAAAATACTTTTGTTTTATTTTTATTTATACAAGTATTTTGTAAAGAAATTAATTTGAAGACACTTATAAGCTGTTTCCTTTGTTTAATTTTTGTTTGTTTTTTTTCAAAGTAAGTAAAGCGTTTTAATGCTTTTGAAGTCATTTTTTAAAAACAGGATATTCATTTTAAAAATTTGATATTTGTATCTGTTTTTTAAAAAGACTATATAAAAATTAAATATATATATATATATATATATATATATATATATATATATATATATATATATATAAAATATATAATAGTAATTAGATTTTTTATAAAAATTGATTAATTAACAAAATTGACTAAAACGATTTGTTGGCTTATATATGCATTTTGCAAGTTTTATGCTTTGACTTACTCATTCTTGGCAGCTTGTCTAAAATGGTCAGATCATCAATGGAATATTGTTTTTTGGTTTTGTTTTAATTACGTGGAATAATTATTTGTTTTTGTGTGTTTTTTTTATGTTTAAAATTATAAATTTTTATTTATAATTTAATAAATGTGTGTGTGTGTGAGTAGATAAAAATAAGAAAAAAAAAAATTTAATGAAATGAGAATAAATATGATAATATAATATTTAATTTCAATAAATAGAAAAAAAGTAAATTCTAACTAAAAATAAAATTAATTTGAACATAGATTTAGTTAAATTAAATCAAACCTATTTCAAATTAAATGAAATATAAATTTTGAAAAAAAAAAAATTATGACAAACAAACATATTTTGAAAGACGAAAATAAATTAAATTAAATATGTATAATCAAAATAAAATAGTGCAACTATAAGCTGAAAGGTTAGTACAATGTTTTGCCCCTTTTGATTTAAAAGAAAATTTAAAAACAAAAGAATATCTACGATTTTATTTATCTTTTGTTTAATAATAATAAATAAGATTTTGAAATTTAAAAATAATTATTTTAAATAAGCATAAATAATAAGAGATCGTTTCATAATATTTAAATTTTTTAAATTTTAATTTTGTAAAAACATTTTTTTTAAAAGAATTGTTGTTGAATTTAACAAAAATTATATTACAAAAAAAAAAAACAATCTCTTGATTTAATATTATTATTATTATATATATATTACAAGAAAATTAAATAATAATATATATAAGTTTACTACTTTAGGATTTGCTATTTTTAAAAGTGTTCAAATATTTTTTTTTAATTAAATATTGGCACTTACTTCCTGTAAAAGAGAAAAGAGAATAAAAACGGGTGTTTTGTATTATTATGGTAGGTATATTTTTAAAGTAATTATTATATTATTAATTTCTTTAAATTAAATTAAATATTTTTAACTTTTTATATTTAAGGAACGATTTTTATTTATTATTTTCTTTTTTTAAATATTAAGAGGGTCAGATGCTTGCCTACAAAAGCTTTTGTATCTGATATCTCTAACGAATTTTTAAAGTTTTTTGAATTGACGATGATAATTTTATTAATTAACTACGATACTAATATTATTCTAATATAAAAAGCATGTTACGAAAAAAAAATAAAAAAAAAAATAAAAAAAGCTTTTCAATTTTACTTAATCAAGTGTACATTAATTTTTTTACAAATGATTGGGCTAAATCTGCTGCATAAAATATAAAATTTTAAGAACCGCTAAATTGTCTACCATCTAAATATATATATTTTTTAATCTAATTACTACTTGAAAAGTTATAATTGTAAAATAAAATTCTAAAATCACTTATTTTAATGATTTTGAATCGATAACTTACTGTTGGGTTTCTTCAACAACCTCCTCTTCTTCAGAACTGTAATTTATTTAATTCATTTTGAGTTTTCGTAAAGTGTTTTTGGTTTTTTGGTTTGGTTTTTTGGTTTGGAATGAAAAATTAAAAAATAATAACGATTAAATATTTATAACAAAAATACATATATATTTTAATTTTAATTATTGAATAAAATTGTATTGTAAAAAATAAGGAATTTAACGAAAGGACTTTAAAAACGTTTAACATATAGTAATCAAAAATGCAGGTGAAAAAAGTAAACAAGAACATACAATAAAAATTCTTAATTAACTTTAAATAATGTATAAAATTTAAATATATTTTTGAATATATGTATTTTGTATTTTGTGAAATTTCCTAATACTTACGAATACTCTTCGTCATCAGACATTTTGCAGGTTTTGTGTTATGAACCTAGAAAATAATTAAACAAAAAATTTTTTTTTTTTAGTATTCGATATTTGATATGTGCTCTGACTTATAAATTCAAAGTGTAGGCGAATCGAATCAAGGTCACTTGACATATAAAATTACATATCCAAGAAATTTTTCAGTGTCTATATTTGGTAACACGATCCTATTACTTAACACTAATTTTTTAATTTAAATTTATTAACTTATATTAATAATTAACGATCGTTTTTTTAATATACCTTTGCACAAAATAAAGTAACTTTATATAGGCGATATCACGATATTTTAACTTATAAGGATTGGTATAGACGATCGACCAACATAAAAATTTAAATTCTATTTTCTTAAAATTAGATCACAAATTATATTAAATAAAGCATTTTCTAAAATTAGAAAATCAAAAAAATGTATCGCTATGTTCGGGAAAATCCGAAGTTTAAAAGAAAAATATGTGTCTGTAGGTGTTTAAAAAAAAATGTGTATACACTAAGAATACGTAATATTTAAGATAATATGTGGGGCAAGTAGCCAAAACGGGAGAGTGTTTATTTTTGAGCTAAACTAGAAAATATTTATGTTGTACAATATAAATATAGAAACACTTTTTTTTTTTAGGTATTAGGTTACTAATATAATAAATCTTTTAATATTTAATTTGATTTTTAAAACTTTTTAAAATTGCATTAACACGAAATATAATTTTCTTAGTTCTATGTACAAATTTGCACGTTTTATTTTTTTTGTACAGATATCCACAAAACTTTTAATAATTAATTACTTAAATTCACTTAATCCAGATATGAAGTTCCTTCACTTTGATATATAGCCTATATAGCACAATAATTTATAAATTCACTCAATTATTTTATTTCACTTCCACAACCAATTTAATATATTAGAAAATATAATTTGATATAATAAAAAATTTAGTACAAATTATTAATTTAATTTGTATAAAATGAAATTAAATTAAAAAAATAAATTAATAATTTTTATTTGAAAAAATTAAAAAAAATTAACTTACTTCTACGAGAAAAAAAAAGAAAAATAAGTCCGGCAGCTGACGTCGTCGGAGCAATGCTGCGGGGTCGACTAAATCTAACGACTCAACTAGTCCAATTTACAAGTTATGAAAAAGAAAACTTTTACTTGTTTGCTTTTTAGGAAACGTTACGTTATATTATAATATGAAAATACAAATACACAAAAATATAAAAATTATATATATATTACAAAATTTTTCAGTGAGGGGAAATTAAATTTCAAAATTTAAAAATAACTTTCAATATGAAAATGTATGTAATTTTCTCGTGTATGCTGTGTAATTGTGTATCTGTGTAGAGGAGTGTAATCTTTTATTAATATTATATGTAGGTGTCGTTTTTTTTTCTTTACATATCAAAAGTATCACCTATCGAGAATTAGCAAATAGCCGAAAATTTTAATTTTAATTTTAACATTTCAAGAATGAAAATTTTTCTATTTTTTTTTTTATTTTCCGACAGCGATTCATATTATTTTAATATAATTGAAAATCGATTGGATATTTGTCGTCATTTTAGTGGATAGTTTTGTGGATATTTTAAAATTTCTTTTGTTAATAATTGTTAAGTGTTTGCAATTTAATTAAGTTGGTCGATTTGTAGTGATGTAGTTAGAGAAAATACCAAACTAATTTAAAATTGCAATCAAAATTGCAGTGTTATTTTGAATTGGTCTGCTTGGCTGAATTTATTCATGAACATTTCTTGTCCAAAGACGGAAACCCTTAATATCACTGATAAAGCTGATGATGGTTGAATTCCCATTATACTAAAAAGCCCATTACTTTTTCTAGGATTGACGGAATGAATGATATATATGATAATATCTGATAGTATATGAACCTATAAGTATTTTGAAGCGCTATAAATAGAAAAAAATTAAAAAACCTAGGAGCTATGTAGGTTCGTCATAAGATTTGATTTTTCAATATCGAGTGCATCAAAAAACGTATAATATTTTTGTAAGCAGGCAAAAGTTTGCCGAATTATAACCTTCTAATGTTTTCTAGCTGAAAGTAGCACCGGTATTATACAGCAACAAAAATAAATACCTAAACGACCTTGTTTCTGAGATAAACAAACTGTAAACTTATTTTTGTGACATTTTTTTGTCGTATTTTGTCGGCCGTAATTTTAATTTGTTCGGTTAAAAGTAAAGTAGGTATGAAATGCCATGTGTACTAAAATTGGTTTTTAGTGTTTCAATCACTGCATATGACGTTTTACTAGATAACATTATAATATCCATCCATTTACTAAAATAATCTACAACAACTAAAAATATCACACTGCCTAATCCACCTATATCGCATCCTACACGTTCAAATAGTCTTAAAGGAATTTTATGTGATTTCAATGGTTCCCTTACATTTGCTCTTCTATACTTCTCACAAACTTGACAAGACAAAACCATATTGGTTATTTCATGATTTATATTCGGCCAGAACAACAATGACTTTGCTCGTTCTCTTGTTTTGGTAATCCCTACATGACCTTCGTGCAGAGAATCCAACATTTCTTTCCTTAGCGACCTTGGTACCACTATACGATCATTATAAAAAAATAAATCATTTCTTTCTTTATAATACACCATAACCGATTCCTCTATGTATTCTTGATTCTTTGGCCAACGTTAATCGTAACGTTGCTCACGTTAATCGTATGTACAACTTCCGTTAAATCTTCTTGACCAATTTCACTATCATTTAAGGATTTAAGCGAGATAATAAGTCTGTAATTATTAATCGTTTACCAGGCACATAAGACAAATCAACTTTATACATTAATTATTTCAAACGCATACGTCGTGCTAAACTCATACCCATAAACATAATTATGAACCTTTTTACATCTAAACACTATTGCTAATAGTTCCTTTTCTATTTGAGCATAATTTTGTTCGATCGTTGAAAGACATCGGGATGCATACGCTATTGGTCTCCCTTCCTGTAACAGTACTGCACCTAACCCATTTTTGGATGGATCTGCCTGCGCTACTACTGGTTTCGCTTTGTCAAAAATTCCTAATTCTGGCCTTGACTTAATTAATTTGTAAATATTTCCTAAATCTCGCGATAATGATTCATTCCATCCAAATTCATTATCCTTCTTTTATAACTCTCGCAAATTTGTGGAGTGTTCAGATAAATTTGGAACAAATGTCCTCATGTAATTAATCATTCCCAATATCGATTGTACTTCTTTGCGACTTTTATCAATTTTCTCAATGGCTGGTACTCTATCCGGATCCACAGAAACCCCTTCTTTTGAAAATATATGACCTCATTCTTTCCGTTTTATACTAAATTTTTTCTTTGTTAAACCTGACATTAATTTATGAGCCTTTTCCATTACTTTTTCTAAACCAAGATCATGGTCTTCTTCCGTTTCCGATATTACACAAATATCATCAATATACACAAATACGCCTGGTATTCCTCCAAAAATTTGCATATTTAAGCTTTGGTAGTATTGCGGAGCCATCGACAAACCAAATGGAAGACGATTTATAAACCCCAAAAATTGTACTGAAACTGCATAAAAACTAGATTTTCATCTAATTGTACTTGATAGAATTCTGATTTTACTTGTTCCATATCCAATGGATTGTGGATCTAAACATATTCTCAATTTCGTATTCTTCTTTTCTATTGATACTAAATTATACCCATTCTACAGGTTAATTTACTTTCGAAATAATTCCTTGCGACTCTAACTTTTCTAACGCTCCTTTAAATTCATCAATTAACTTAATAAGGATTCTACGTGCTGATTTTTCACTGATTCTGCATTCGACTTGATTTTTATACTATATTCATTTGGCATCGTGTAAATATATCCTGATTTTTATTTATGAAATTATTTTTACTATCATGATTAATAACATTTACCGTTCCAATTTTGACTAAACCTAACAACTTCACTGTTGTCAACCCTAAAATTGAGTGAGCTTCTCCACTTGGTGCTATTATAAATGTTTGCATTATTGTTTGGTCTCTAAAACTAAACTCCACTTTACTAATTGGTTTAATCTTAAATCCACCAAAACATTCCAGAGTAATATCTGTTCCCTTCATTTGCAATTTTGACCCACGATTGACTTTACTAAACACATTATTTGGTAAAATATTAATGTCGGCTCCTGTATCAATCTTACATTTATTCATGCAATTCTTTACTTCAACCTCTTCTATCCATCCCCTTGAATCTTTTGTTTCAATCAACCTGCTTGTGTTGTTCTTGATCTGCATTTCGTTCATCTGTTTTAAATTTACCTCTTGCTTTATCAAATGTCAATTGATCTATATACAATAATTCCACCTGTAGTCTTTTCTTGTATATTCCCAGTACAATTCGATCCCTCAATTGATTTTCTTCATCCATGTATTCGCAACCTTTCACCAATTTTACTATGTCCACCAAAAATACGTCAAATACCTCATTCCTTATTGCTCTCTTTGTAGAACTTTATACCTCTCGTAGACTTTGTTTTTCCGCGGATTAAAATATTCTTCAAATTTTTAAATTACACACTCATATACTTCCGACTCTTTTTTTTCTATTACTTCATTATCCACATTGCTTTTAGGTATCCCAAATTTTAGCGAATATTGAAATTGCTGTTTCCCCTCCAATGTCCAGGAATATCGCTATTTTTATATCGTCTGTCTCTTTGTGCATTTTTGTTGCCCTTAAATGTATTTCTACTCTTTGTAGAAAACTTTTCCAACATTCTGCTGCATTCGTACCAATTAACAATGGTGGTACATTATACTTAATTGAACTCGCCATCTCTAACTTTTTCCTTTTCTTTTTTTTTTATAACTTTTCTGTTTTATTTAACATTCGGCTGTGCCATGTTATAACTTTAGATTGTTCAATTAAACACGATTCTATCTGTTTTTTATTTGTTATTTTATTTCAGTCTTACTCCATTAATTCACCGTAACTCTCTGATTTTTTGTTCTCGAATATTACGTTTTTATTCTTATGACTAATACAATGCTTTACCCTATAAACCATACAATGTACGCCTATTATATAACAGATATATTTTTCAGCTTTGACTATTTGTAACGGCGTAACGGTTACGAATTTTGAAAATTTGTTGCAATGTTTTTTGCTTAAAATTTCATTCATTACGACATTCTGAAATATATTACATTCAGTAATATTCAGAATACCCTGTTTACCCATGATGCATTAAACTAAGCCAAGTTAAGGCTACACAGCCGAATAACATTTGAGATTTGTTTGCAAATCATTTTGAGTTCTTTTATGTAAATATTCTTTTATATACTCACTTAGATTATTATCTTATTTAATCTAAGATGATCCTCGATTTCACTTCTTATTTCTTTATTCAGTAAAACACATCTCTTACACGCTTGATGCTAATCACGTTCTTTTTTTTATTTTTTATTTTCCTCTCTCTTTCAACATTATAACTATTCATTCCCATAAAACCATCTACCTGTAAAGCGTTCTTGCCCTACATACATAACATCTCCCTTCCTGAGATGGAAACTTAAAAATATAAATGGATACTTAATACAAGTATTTCATTATCTTACATAATCATTTAACCAACCTGGTGGTCTTACCACTCTGGTAGATTTGAATCTACTTTCTTGACCCAGTGTTTCTGCCTGATTCTCCATTTCTGAATCAGCCATTAGCACTTGCTCGACATCTATTACCCTATTTAACCTTAATTCAAATGTTTCACAATCCAAATCATATAACCAATTATTCTTTTAAAAAGAGCGTCTCAATTGATTAAGATGCGCTAATTTAATAATGCTCCCAACAATAATTTCATAAACTATTACTTTTTTTACTCAATATCTTAGTCTTAATCCATTTCCACATACAACTTCCATTGGCAATCCAAAAATCCTAAATATTGACTGTAATTTTCCAATAAGCTTTTCTGCGCTTGTAAACCATTCATCAAAACTACCTCTAACCATCTGCTATATAAATCTATTAAAATTAGAAATTCGTTTCCCTCAAAATAAAAAAAAACAATGTGATCCTTGTGAAAAGGGTATTTTGCTTCCAACCAACTAGAAAATAATTTACCAGACTTTGAGTTTCCTGTCAACTGACATGCTTCGCACTCTTTTACAAAACGTTCAATATCTGAATTTAAACCTATCCAATATACATACTTCCTCGCCATAACCTTCATCCGAACTACTCCACTGTGGTTCTTATGCAACAATTTTAATACTTGCCTTTGCAATGAGTTTGGAATCACCACTCGACCTAAATATACAATAAATCCTTTTTCCATCCAAAACGCACTATTCCTCGAATAGTAATTTTTATAATCCTTGGGAATATTACTTTCATTCCACCCATTAACTATAAATCTTCCATAAAATCCTCCCTTGAAATGCCTTCTTCCAGCGGTAATCTGCTAAGACAATTGCATTTCCACTATCGCTACCTTTCCGGAACTTTACTACATAATCAAAAATATCCACTCAAATATCTTTGTATCTACTCAAATATCTTTGTAATCTAGTCGCCATAATTGCTGACTGTCCTGTTTTTGTAGCTAATACTCCTACCAGTGGTTTGTGATCGCTACAGATAACAACATGATGCCCATACACATATTTATAAAAAATTTTCATCGCAAATACCATTGCTCTCTCCCGATAAATTATAGGATATTTCTTTTCCGCCACTGTTAACGTTCTTGAAGCAAAGAACACCGGTTTTTCGTAACCTTCAACCCTATGTCATAAAACACCACTCAACCCCGCGTCACTCGGATCACACACTACAATTATGTCTTTCTTTGGATCGTAATACTGTCAAATTGCACAATTAACTATATCCTTCTTACATTGCTCGAATACCCGATGACACTTTTCATCCCAACTCCAACTTACACCTTTTTGCAATAATCTATAGAAAACACTACATTTTTGATTTATTCTGGGTAAAAACTTTGCATAATAGTTTAATAAACGACTTTAATTCTGGCATTTTATTTAGTTGCGGTGCCTGTACTATTACCTTAACTTTTTTCTGACGACCCAAACCCTCTGCAGAAATCTCATGTCCCAAATATCCCAACTTTACATTTACTGTAATTAATCTTCACATTATACTCTTGCAACCGTGCCAATACTAACTTTAATCTATTATAGATCCTCTTTCGATTCTGCTCCTATTAAAATGTCTTCAATGTAACAATACGTATTAGGCATATCCTTCAGAATTTGATCTATGATCGACTGAAAAATTGATCCTGCCGGCATTGAATGGCAACCTGTTATAAGCAAACAAAACCTTATAAGTATTTATCGTTACTATTTGTTGTGCTTCTTTACTCAAGACTAATTGCATATACGCACCCTTTAAATCTAAAGACAAAAAATACTTTGATCCCACTAAACTGGTCAACACTTCGTCTATCACCGGAAAAAGGATAGTACTGCATTTTAACGTACCTATTTAATGTAAATAATAACCTAACCATGTAAATGTAACCTATTCAATGCATTTAATTCACATTCAACCGTATCTCCCACACTGAACTGAAGAGTGTATGCCTTATAAAAAATCGGTACTCCCTGTTCTTCCATTGGTATATTAATTTCAAAATGTTTTATCGGCTTTTCAAGACTTTTCTCAAAAGCTCCTCTAAACTCCTTTCGTATTTGGCTAAGCACATTTTCCTTAAAATCTACCATAATATCAAGACATTTTACTTGAAACCACCTTCGCCAACTTACAAACAACTGATCTAACCAATCCCTACCACATAAAGGAATCATATTCTTTGGCGTGATTACCCCGTGAGAAATGATAGTGGTAACCCTACCTTTTTTATTTTCAATTGCGAAAAATATTTTTTATAAATACCTAAATTACACAAACTAACACACGCTCCCGTATCAAGTTCCATTTTAATCTTCTGATTCTCCACCTTAACATCAACGTATTCTATTTTAACCTGATTAATGACCAAAGCTTTGCACTGATTTTCACAGTTTTCTCCATCTCTCTCAATATCGACTATTCTTACCGATTCGTTACCATCCATTTCCACTTGGCAATCTTCACTTAATTGTTTAAATATGTTATCTATTGTAATATTTTTAATGTTAGTATCTATATTCTCATGTAGTGACAAATTTCCAAAATTATATGAATCTACATTATCGACATTGCTTACTCTACGTCTAAATAGGCTATTATCACCCTGATAATTACTGTCGCGATTTGAAAATTTCGCACTACTTTTATAATCACCCTTAACTTTAAGTGTATCCTGTCTTCCCTCTTGTTTTGACGATGACGCACAATCCCGTGCAATGTGACCATAACCTTGACAATGTTAACATTTTACCGCTCGTATATTTGATGATGATTTATGCCTTTCCCCTTTTTTAATTCCATCTTTATTATTATTCCTGTAACCCCTAAAGCCGCTGTCAATCTTTCTCCCTCTCTATGGTTATACCTTGTCAATAGTACCAACTGCAGATTCCGAAACATCCGACTTCACATTTCTTAGTATTATTTCAGCTGCCTACTGCTTTTTGCATAACCTCATTAAATTTAGTATTTTCGCTTATTGCCATCTGCTCGGCCTTTAATTTTGGATAATTAATCCCCGAAATAAATTGATTCTTGAGCGCCTTATCCTTATATTCCACAAAATCACAACATTCAGCCAGTGACATCAGCTCAATATCAAAATCGCTTATATTTTCGTTCCTATGTTGCATCCTTTTATTAAATTTTACAACATTTACACAAGTAGTATATTTTGGCGAAAATATTTTTAATAACTTTATCTTATTTATGATCCCTCGGTTTTCCCGGTTTAAATGCTCTGTTCAACATAACACTCGCTTCTGGACCAATTAGGTTAGATAACAACCATACTTTGATTTTATCATCCACGTTGTTCAGCTCCATATAATTCTCCAACCTCTCAATATATTCTCCAAATTTTTCTCCTTTCACATGGTTCCATATAACCCACAAATGTTTTGTTCTCTTTATCAGCCATCAGGCTGAGGGTGCCTTTAATAATGTCAAATTAGAGGCGATCACGCAAGCACTTTCAAATTTGGGGGTGGATGTGACACTTAGAATCTGGATTGATCAAATGCTCAAAGGCAGGATCATAATGGTGAATCTAGGTGTATCATCCATCTGTAGATTTGTAAGTAAGGGTACACCGCAAGGTGGTGTATTATCCCCCCTTCTTTGGAATTTGGTTATAAATGACTGGTTACTAAACCTGGAAGGGACTGGCTTTAAAGTGTTGGCTTATGCAGATGATGTTGCTATTCGCGCTTTCGGTAAATATCCTTGTATCCTCAGAGATGTTATGCAGAATGCTCTTGGCGTTCTAACTCAATGGACCAATAGTTGTGGTCTTAGTGTTAACCCACTGAAGACTGAGTTGGTTCTTTTTTCTAGGAGGTTCAAACTTCCTCGCTTTGACCCTAAAACTCTCAATGAAGTTGTTTTGAACATCGCAGATAAAGTGAAATTCTTGGTTTCATTTTGGATAGTAAACTAAGCTGGAAGCCTAATATTCTGGAAAGAGTAAAAAAGGTTACGATAGTTCTCTACTCCTGTAAAAAGCCATTGGAAAGTGATGGGGACTTAAGCTTCACATTGTGCATTGGCTTTATACCTCTGTAGTTTGACCAGTTTTAATATATGCAGTTATAGTTTGGTGGCCTGCATTAAATATAGTGGCAAACCAAAAGTTGCTGATGAAAGTGCAAAGAATGCTACCTCGTGTAATAGTGGTGCACTTAGAAGCACTCCTACTCAACCACTCGAGATTCTCTTTCATCTAATCCAGTGATTAGCTGAATAAATCTATCGACTACACCATCTCGACATCATACCTCGAAGTTAAATTTATAACTGATATTCCTTCCAGAGAGGACTGGGTGAATGGAACAGTTTCAAAATCAGGCTTTATTAACTTTTTTACAGCTGGTTCGAAAATTGATGGAAGGTCGGCGGGGGGTTTTTCTGCAAAGAACTAAATGTAAATCTCTCTTTCCACCTCCCTGATCATTGCAGTATTTTTCATGCAGAGATTATAGCAATCAAGGAAGCCATAGACTGGATGAAGTATCATGTAATATCTATTAGATATATTGACATTTTTACGGACAGTCAGGCTGCTATTAAAGTTTTACAATCAGGCTTTATCACTTCGAAAGTAGCCCGGAGTTGTCTTTCATCTCTTAACGAGATGGCTGAACAATTCAATACCCATCTTATATGGGTGCCAGGGCATTTCAACATTGCGGGGAATATGAAAGCCGTAGAACTTGCGCGACAAGGTAGTACTTGCCTCATCTTACCATGCAAGGTGGACATTAAAGTACCACTTGCTACATGCAAATTACTCCTTAAAGAAGAGCTCGTAAAATTACAAACAATAGATGGTCAAATTGCACCTCATGTGTAATTACTATGCAGATTTGGACTAATTTGGACTTAAAAACGTCTAGTCAGCTAATATCTATGGAACGGCATAATATTTGCACGGTTGTGGGTGTCATTACTGGACACTGTCTTATTGGAAAGCATGCCAGTAGAGTTAGGGTTTCCCAAGACGAGGAAACAATACTTCATTTGTTATGCACCGGTCCTAGTCTGTCTCAAAACAGACTCAAGTTTTTGAGAGCTCACCTCCTGTGCGATCTAATGGATCTCAGTAAACTGAGCATTAGAGATATCTATTGCTTCGTGAGAAGCTCAAATTGGTTACAGTAGGGTAGTTTTTATCTCAAACCATTTTGATATTTTAAAATCGTGTACAAACAAAAATTATCAGAACCCGGTGGCAAGAACCCTGAACACATAAATTTAATATACAATAATTTTTGGAAAATGTTTTACCTTCAGACTTGCAGCAGTTAGTCAATGATGTTGATGAATCGTATCCAGAAACTCTAAAAGTTTCCAAACGGTCAAATCGCTTAGTTGACACCCACTATGAAATAATTATATTGTAACGAGATGAAAGCTATAACAAATGAAAATAAAGGTAATGTCAAATGACCTGTAAATTATTAAACTTCTTAAAGCACGCATAAATAGCATATTTCAAGGAGCAAAAAAAAGATCGACGTTAGTCATTTTAACACTACAAAATATAATTGAGTATAAGGTAAGCTTCCCGTCAACTCTATACCTAAAAAATATTTTTATTTTTTATTTAATTTAATAGTTCATAAAATCAAATTTTAAATTAATACTTCACATAAAATCTGACGTTATGCCAAAAAATTAATTTTTTATTATGTAGATTTTTATAAGTTAATTAACTAAATCCCTTCAACGGATTAATATATACGTATCACTTATTTTTGGCAATTATTTAAAAAAATAAGTTACTATATAATCTTAAAAATAAAATATTTGGCATAGACATCAATACCCTTGAAAACTAGAAACTATACTACACATTTTTGACATACATTTTACCATTAAAATGTAGGGCAACGATTTGTATGCAATGTATGTACAATAAAATATTGATTTGCAACGCATAAATACGCCGATCCCGATAAAGTACTCGAACCGTTAAATTAGAGTGCCGGGAATGAAAAATAAAAATGTAAGCAGACTAAATACTATATACAGACTATAAACATAAATATTGCTATATAGATGTACGAGTATCTCTCACAATAAATAATGTGGACATTAATTTTACGTGGCGTAAGAAAATATTTTTGTCAATTTTCCAAGATATTTAAATGTTCGGTAAAAATCGGTTATTTACATACAACAGTCTAATATATTTTATTACGCGAATACTATTTTAGTAGACATATAACTAAACTATATATAGTCGCACAGACTAACGTACAGTAGATATTTACAATCATATATAGAAAGTTATTCCCACAAATATTAGATGGTAATCATTAAACAGCATCTTAAAAAAAAAGAAAATTAAACGAATCTATCAATCAAAAATCATTCAACATACGAGTATATATGTAAAACTGGTCAAGTTATGTTCCAAATATATTTATAATTTTCATCGAAAATTTTCATCGTTTTTTCTCATAAAAATTTCATTTCTATGTATTAATGAGATTTTCTTCTTCTGTATTTTGCAATTTATGAAATTTTTTTAGCGCACATAAGTCGTGGAAAAGATTTTATTTACTGTTTTTCGGGTTTTCTTACTAGAATTAAAAAAATTTGATTCTATTTTTAGCATGGAGAAAACATTTTCTATGAACGAAATTTTTTTTTTACGGAATCTTTGGTTTTTCATTTAGAGATAAAATACCAAAATATGTTCTACATATATATATATATATATATATATATATATATATATATATATATATATATATATATATATATATATATATATATATATATATATATATATATATATATATATATATATATATATATATATATATATATATATATATATATTTATATATATATATATATATATATATATATATATATATATATATATATATATATATATATATATATATATATATAAAGAAATCTTATGTACCTAATTTAGCATCGAAAACATTTAGAATAAAGGTGGTAATCGTGAGCTGCTATTATTTATGTTCTTAAGGATTGTCTTAATTTTAGTTTAATTCACTAGTTTTCCGGAAAAACAATTTTCCAATTTGTCGTATAATTTTCGAACTTGCATTAAATCATGGACACGATAAAATATAGTGAGATACGACAAACCTCTTCGCAGTAATTATAAGTTTAAGGGAAATGCAAGTTAATGGATTTACGATAAAAATCAGATCAGGTTATAAGAAAATTAGAGGGTTGTTTGTTTATTCCTATGCAATCTGTTTTGGGGCCGAAGCCCTCCCAACTCTTTCGCGGTTAACTTAACGTCCTACAACACCATTACTAGCCAAATCGAGGACGCGCGAATACAGGTTCGCGATTTTCAAATATCCATCTGCACAATTGCATTGCTCCAGCCAGCCTGTACTGTCATGGACAATGGTATTATTTCGAAATGAAGTTTATTAATATAAATTGCTTGTTTTACCAAGCAATCAAACTTAGTATATAATGTTGACATCTCCTTTTTATTTAAAGAATATAACTTAAATAGTTCAGGTACATACAAAAGAAATTATCACAAACAATAACAAATTCGAAAATAAAAAATTCAGTTACAAAAATATAAAATTATATGATATGAGTATTTAATATTAACACAGTATCGATCAATCAGTCTTTTAAATAAGCATTGTAAAAAGCTGCATCGTTTATTGGCATATACTTTAACATTGACTTAATGTCATTTTCCTTCTCTTTTGTTAGTTTAGGATTTATTTCGCATCGGGAAACATTGGGTAATAACTTGCAGTTGGAAACATTTGAGCTACTAGGTATGTTTTGGCGTTTTATATATCCCGTGAGTTTTATACATCTCATCCGCATGATTTGTTTTATGAAAGATAAATCTAATTTCGAGTATAGAAGCACTCTTAATGAATTATATCGTGGAAATCTACAGTGTTTGGAAGGTGTATCATAATTAAAAAAGTCTTTATACCTCATTTGATATAAGTCTAAAGTCACATTAGGATAACTACAAGACTTAAGTTGACGCATTAGGGAAATAGGACTGTATATATCAATGTATTGATCGGTTGTAAATCAGTTTTTATTCTGTGGGACACATAATTTTCTCCATAGAATACTTTTATTCACTTCATGGGTATCTCGAACATTCCTTTCTAATATACTGACCAATGCAGACGCTATATCATTTCCTCCACGCCCTTTTACTAATTCATGCCATACCGAACAGTACGTTTTTTTATTGATGTTGCAGAATCCCGTAAGATTATACACCGCAAGTTTTTGCTTATAAAAAAAACTAGAGGTATTCGCTTTTGGAAGGCTGAACACATTCTGCAAATCATAGCTTGTTATAGCAGTCGTTAAATCATTTGTATTTTTATCATTTCGCTTCTCTTCCCGTGCAATAACTACAGGTTTTTTGTGGATTTCATAGTCATGTTGTTGAGATAATATTCTATCGATGGTTGCTTCAAATTCCGCACATTTGTCGCAGATATCCCTTTTTGGCTTAAAAAACGACAAATTAAATTCCTCATTGAAATTCCTGGAATAAACATGTTGTTTTACTGGGGATTCACATTGTTCACAATATAAGTGATACATTTTAGTTAAATTTAATTCTCTTTATAAATATTTTTTTGATGTGCTAGCCCGGCAGTGGTGTGAATCCATTGTAGGAAAACTCTTAATATGGGTGCGAACACTATTAGATTTATCATTACTAATTTTTCGTTTCACATGTTGTCCGTGCAAAGGGGGTGTTGCAACTCCACAATTTGGATTTTTCCAGTGTTTTGCAAAAAAAGTTTTTACAGACTTGATATGTTGTAAATTTTTTTCAAAATAATATTGAAATGTATGCATTCTCCGTGAAACATCTTTTATTGTTCGTTTTCTTGAAATTGGTACTTGTTTTACAAATTTACTGTAAAGGTGTTGTTTTCCAGTCGCATCCAGAGACCAAAATGTGGCGTTCAACGTTGTTTGATCGCAATATGAGAAAATAGTTGAACATTTATATTTACATTTGCATTTTCCAACCACACATTTTGCTGGATGCAACTTGCCTTTTGGATCTTGATACTGTTTACCCTGCTCTCTAAGTTTTTTTCGAATCGTTGATTACCACAATTCCCGATTGACTAATCTTTTTCTGGTGGTGGCTTTTGGTTCTTTATTAAGGTTATTTTCTAAAATTAATACTGAAGCGGCCGAAGATTTGTCGCTTTTTAAAATGCTATCGTCCAATTGTTTTGAATTGCATATTATTTACCTTTTAAGATTACGAGGTATATCTGGAGTCGGTGAGCTCATGTTTACCTCAAAATTGTTTAAATACAATGTCCTTAATAAATAAACGTTCTTGTATTTAATTACTTGTGCACTGCATTCTTTAAGAACCCTATTAATTTTAAATACACGATCCACACCTAATGAATATTACCACGCGACTAATTTAAAATTGTGATTTTCCTTTATATATTCTAGTCACGTGGCAACATTAAACGATTTGATTGGTTTATTTTGTGACATACGACAAACAGAAATTTTCGAAGTTGTATGGACTTACGACAAATAAATTCTCTGTAACTCAGAAACCGAATACATAGGATAAAATCGATTACAGTTTTGGAAAGAAGTATATACACGTTAAAAACTAAAAATCGTCATTTTGGCACTTACGACAAGATAATACTGAGGCGACGATATATATATATATGTATATATATATATATATATATATATATATATATATATATATATATATATCACAGAAAATTATCTGAAAAAAATTAAAATGTCCAGGAGACACATACGAATTTGTAATCTTTTCTAAGTAACAATGAAATGTCCCCTCCAAAACTCTCGATGGCCATAAAGTAAAGATCGCGTGTTTCAAAGCGATACGCCGCTTTATCATAGAGATGACCTTGTCTATCTTGGAGTTTGATTTTTCTTGGAAAAAATGTTTGATTTTCAATGAGCGAACCTTTCCGTTTTATCTTAGCTCTTAACCGTCATGAAGTACTTTATGTTCAACATGAGTGTAAAATATGGCAGATAAAAGTGGTCAAATACAGACTGCGGAAATTGTGCATAAATGACCCATCCTACGAAGAATTCACACTGGACATGCAAAGACTAAAACGAAATCATTACCCTGGAGTAGATTGAATTAATTCTAAGTCATCAATATTTGGAGGGGATACATTGTGGCACTATATTTTCTTATCCAAAAATGGGGTTCAGTTCTTAAAATGTGGTTTAGTAAAATAACAAAATAACAGTTTATACCATAAATTAAACCAGGTCCTGCAATATGTAGTTTACATCTGTGTGTGTCTGGACTAATGTCAGTGAGTTAAGCACATTGTAGGATTTTACAGAAAAAGGTGTAAAGATTTTTCCTAAAAACAATAATTTGGATACAGCTCAAAATTATCACATTTTATTTGAGAAAGAAAAAACTTCAAAATTTTTCTATTTATAGTGAAGATCTGGAATTGAACTAAAATGCGTAAGTCCCCGAACACGTTTGGTATTATGTTTGGCGCACTTACCCCCCGCCTTCGACAATCCTCCGAAATGTGAAGATCGGAACATGTAAATATTGCAAGATAAACTTTTATTTGAAGTTTTCAACCTTTGATCTCGGCTTACTAACATACAAAAATGGGTCACAAAAATCAATGTCGACATTTTGGAATGGTTTCGAAGGTTGGACTCGCTTTTCGGAAATTTTCAATCATTTGGAGAACTATAATCTTGAATCTTTTAAATTTTGTTGACTACGAAAGTTTCAAAACACCCTGGACTCGACCTTATTCTATGCCATGTAGTCTCAAATCAGTATATAAGAAAATTGAATTTAATTTAATTTATACCTACAGTTTTGTGATAAACTTGGGCTAGCAGAAGAGAAGAACATAACTTTAAACGTGGTGTAGTTTGAGTTTTAAGACGAGCAATCTCTTTTCAGATGCGACTCCAAATCCGTGAAGCTCGATCGACTTTGCCATTGGCGAAACAACACATCTCGAAATATATATATCATCAACTAAAATCAGTCCACTTTTAAACTTGTATGCCATTGATCATGTAGTTTAGGTGCTTAACTGTCGTCCCAACCGACCTTTAATCTCCATACAGTGTGCATGAATCTTTCTGCTTTGAACACAATAGGCACGCAGAGATCTGATGGGGCAAATAGCGGCGCAATTTTAGATAAAACCGTTATTTTAATAAATTGTTGGGCGATTATATATTTTTTATCACTGCGTCCGATAACTGAAATCGATTTTGAATAATGAAAATTATCCAAAAGCGAAACTTCTGGATGATTAGATGTAATTTTACATAATTCAAATTATCCTTTGCTCAATAGATCTACAAGATTAATCTTTAATTTTTATTGCCACTTTAAAATTGTCAGACCCTGTTAAAACATCGTTAACATGGAAGTCGTTTTTACGTAATTTCGAAGCATCACGGAAAAGCGGATTGTCCATCATTGGCCAATTAAACTAATTGCAAACTGCGAATTGCAAGAAATGACGGCTGTTCCGAGTTTGTAACACCAAATTTTTGCAAATTTCCATTATTATCTTGAACTAATAACGATACATTTTTGTTAGGTCATTTTTGTTAGTTATGTCAATCAAGTGTTTACTAAATCTTAAAATGATTAAGTATAAGTACTGTTTGATATAGAAGGACCAACCATCGGACAATCATTAAATGATAAGTTCGACGAAGATTTAGATGAAGCGTTAAAACCGACGCGTAATTTGGTTGTGCTACTGACTTCGCGAATACCGCGTGATGTGGCATAAAATAATAATTTGTATTGATACATTTGGTTTCGTCTGGGTTAATGACCTCTTTTGTGTGCTGTAAACATATTTTTGTTAGTTGCAAACGATATATGACAATTTTCCAAGCACAAAACGAGGTTTTGGTAACTGGTCCTATATTTGTATAAACTTATCCCGTCTTGCCTCATCAAACTACAATTTATGGTAAAATAATTATATTAAATATTTAATTTAAGACGAAACAAAATAAGTATTTATGAAATCTGACTTATTCAGATAATTCCCCTTGCGAGTTGAGGTATTTTCTATCTTTTTCTTCCAAAAAAAATCTAAATTAATTGTCAATATCAAAAAAAGAAAGTTTCGCTGATTTACCTATCAACTTGAAGCAATCATCTATCTCAAAGATAGTCAAATCTTTACATAATATAACTACATAATCGGCAGTCAATTACATGGCAGTTATTTGTATAAATCATGTTTTAGATAAAATATAAACATTTTACTATTTATCAACTTCTGTATTAAATTCCAATGTGAGCAACACATCTTTTAATTAGCCATCCCCGCCATTTTCAATTTTCTTTACAATTTGATGGAAGACAAAACGCATGAATATATAGGTGATGTGATTTTTTAGGTTATTATACATAAAAAAGGCCTATGATAACTGAAATATGTCACAATTGTTACATTTCAAGTTATTGAAATTTCATGCAAATACCATATTTATGCAAGCTTTAGATCTTGTATAGTATACATAGTTCTGCTAGAATACAATTCAAGTCTAAAGGTTTGGCTCATCAATTCATAAGTTAATTCACTCATTAACTCATATCAATATTGTGATCTCTAACGGTAAAATTTAAATAACCTTCTAAAATACCTTTCCTGTATACAGCAAGTTCTTTTCGGCAACATCTTTAAATTTATCAACAAACGATACAGAATACGTATAATTTGTTAATCAAATATGCTCGAATATTTTCTTCATAGACGGCCGGTGAGATGTATTTAGGCTTGCCACCCGTCCTCCTTTGTGGAGGACAGTCCTCTTTTCGTAAGAAATTGCCTCCATCCTCCACGAACGCAAAAATGTCTTCCACCAGAAAAATAAATATATTATTTTGTAGTGTGCGACCCTGGAATGTAAATAATAAAGAGAAGAACTGGAAAAGAATGACAGTATGGAGGTGAATGTGAACGAATAAAGATGGTCGAATGGTTATGTTAAAAGATAATTAATAATAATAAAAAGAGAGGAAAGCATGTGAATAGAAGATTATCGACAAGTAAACGCTATAATGGTGAAAAACCGATCTTCTTTAGCGATTATGGAACTTCAACGTTTATTCTAATTATTTCACCGTTTTGGATTTATCGTCAGGATGTTACCAGCTATAGCGATTTCTTTAAAATAGCGATTTCTTTAAACGCAAGGTATAATTTTTAGGATATGAAGTGTCAGGATCGCAAGTTACACCCGGAAGGTCAAAACAGATATCGATGTAAATTTTCCATAGCCGAAGAAAAGAACTCAGATACGACTACAGTGTATGCAAAACTTTGGAAGCGCAGTACCGCGTTTATATTCTAAATTAGGAATTCGCAAAACGTTAGCAATAAAAAGACGTTATGAATAAAAGGACCCTAATTTACAACATGAAATGGTTACCGATGCTTGATCGAAGGGTTATGTGGAATTTTGTTGCAAGTCAATCAGTACAAAAATGTTGCCCTATGGCCTATTTAAACAGACAGACCACCGAATGTGAACAAAAGTATCATTCATACGAATTGGAAGCCTTAGCCTTAGTCGCGATCAAACCGATTGTGCGTCATTACAAACTTGTTCAACAAAAAAAAACAATGTAATACCAAGAATTCCAATACGGTGGCTAAAATTAGCACATTACGATTTTGTCATGGAATATTGACCAGGAGTACAAATGAAGCATGTGGTGGTGTTGAGTTGGAATACAAACGGTGCAGAAGAACCGATCATCTGGCCAGTTTACTTGTTCGTAAGACTGACGCAGGACACATAAATAAGTTGTTCCTGGAATGATAAAGTGGAGATTCGCCTAACTAAATCGCGACTATATGGGATATGTGAAGTTTAGAATGCATTAAAGATGCTCTAGAATTTTTTTTTGTTTCCAAGAATGAAAATATATGGCAGCTTGTATCGAGTGGGGATATACAAAAGCACTATGAGGACAAAAGGAAGAGGAATTACATCCGATTAATAAGACACCAATACCATTTAATACCTTGCATATCGACTAGCTGGAATCATTTCTTAATACGCTTATACGCGTAAGTTGTTTCAACGCTATTTTGAAGACAATGATATAAAGCATGTGCTAAACGTAACCACAACGAAATAAATGGATGTTAAGAAAATGAATCGAAGACCGAGGGTAGATTTTTAATGATCGTTTATTTTTATGAAACGTTTTTAACGCCGCTACGATGATTTTAACGTCGACCAAAATTCAAGCTATTTGTAACTACTCGAAAATTGAATTTAAAGAAATTCTTCAGCATATATCGACGGTTGCCTTTATTGCCCGCTATAGACAGAACTATAATTATTTGGTCAGGTTTTTTTAAGATGTTTCGTTAGTGAAGATTTGCCAAAATGGATGCGTCGATGATTTGTTTGGACTTACAAAATGGTAAAATGTTTTTGTCGCTAGCAATGTTTAAAACAAAAGTTTAACTGTCCTCCTTTGGCATTTTTCAAAGGTGGCAAGCCTACTGTCTTCCCCCGTAAAAAGCGCCTAGGCGTAATGAGCGAATAGAACGCCTAGTGGGCGCACTATTCGTTTTAAACACCTAGGCGTAGTATTTGAGGATAATTGACGAATTTAAAACCATAAACATTTTAAGTACCTATAACACTATACTATTATAGTGTTATAAACATTTTAAGTACCTATAACACTGTACTATTCCTAATGTCTGTAGTGGCCGTATTGTCGCTGTAAACCATACTGGAATGTAGAACTTCGATATCATTAAGCAATATATTCACTGTGTAATAACGAAACGTTCACGAATAAGTTTGTTACCACAACCAGTTTTACTTATTTATACTCGTTTTCGCCACACATTACGGTAGCAAGCTTAACATATTTTGATAAACAACGTATTTATCGAAATCATACCGCTTATAATGACTGGCTTACTACCAGCCTTTGGATGTCTGTATAAACAAAACATTCCAAGAAACATATAATGACAATTATGATGAATACGTAGCGAAAGCTCTTTCAGACTCAAATAGGCAAACAAAACTGGGGGCGCTAAAGTGCTTAATACTTTTATAGTGTCATAATGGCGCCGAAAAAACAACGTTGAAGATGATAAAATAGCCAAGGCTTTTAATTCCTAAAGTGGAATTTAAAATTATTAATTTGCACGAGCCATTTATTTTTAGCGATGATTGATACATTTGATAAAAATTGAGTACTTTTGGCCAGAAAAAATTGCAAATAGTTTTTTAATATATTATGCATTTAAAATGCAGTAGTGTTAAATTCGAAGAATGGGTTGCGTTATAGGGCGCTCACATTATTAAATTTTTGAAGTAAATATGGTTCTTACTGACCAAAATCTTATTGATGATAATGATAGGATTATTTTAAAATCAGATGGTTAAGAAGTGGAACATAAATCGTTATCCTGGATAATAAATGTTGCAAAATTAATGAGCATGTGAACGTTGTTGAAAACCCATCCAAAAATGTCATTATAATAACAATCGAAATTTTTTTTTTTAAGAACAAAAAATCCATTAAAGCGCCTAGGCGTTTTATTCAAATGGCGTTCTACTCGAAAATTTTCATCATATTTAGAAAATTTTATATTTTGAAGACCACCCGAATATAGTGCCTAGGCGCTTTTTACGGGGGAAGACAGTAGATGTATTATACTGCTATAACTGATTTCCCATTAATTTGGCATAAAATGGAATACATATCACCAAAATGATTAGATCGCATTAAACTCTCGATAAACTTTTCTCGATTGTAGTCATCTGCTAGCAAAATATGAGAAATAGATTGGTATTGACAGCTATTCTTTTCGTAAATTGCAGGACCTGCAGCTCTTACATTGAATAGTTTTAAATATGCAATACATTTGTATTCCGGTATCCTTTGTATTTGTATTCCAGTTTCCTTTCTTATCGGTGTATATCCAGGTCTCACACAATGGTAAAAGATTTACTTCCGTAAGTACAACATCTGTAATTATATCTTCTTTTTGGGGTTAATGGGAAATTCAATTCGCGCGTTACTGCTATAATTGTGATCAATTTATGATTATTTACCTGCTTTAATCCCCTACGAAATTTTTGTAATCTAGGAGTATTTGATCCTTTAAAAATTAATATTATTTTCCTTGTTAGTTAAATATCTAAGAAACCTTCTCGCGAATCGCGATAAACCGACGTCTAAACTCTTGTTGTAATCCATCAAGCCGCTTTTATAGAAAAATTCTGCAGAATTCTTCAGTAATATTTCTTCGGCAAAACATGACGGAATTAAATATTTTTTATCTTTTTTAGTAATTTTTTAGTAATAAATAATAAAATTCAATTTTAAGTTGGTAAACACTTTCGGAATTTACTTAAAAAAGATAAACAATATTTAATTCCATCATGTTTTGCCGAAGAAATATTACTGAAAAAATTCTGCAGAATTTTTGTATGAAAGCGGCATCATATAGGTAAGTTCCACCTTGATTTATGCACTGTCAAAATACATGACTCTCCTAAAACTTAGTAGACTAATTGTAAAAAAATTAAACAAAAATTAAATTAATAACATTAATATTTTCTTAATGTTATGATTTGTTTATGTCACACACAAATGTCAGTTCCTATTACCACGTCAAAAAAAATATGTATATAATGCACATCCTCGCTTATTGAATAGCTATATCTAAGTGATTTTATTTGAAAATTAGAAACCCAAAACTTTCTACAATAAAAGCCAAACTCATCGCGTAGATATATAAAAAAAATTAAACATTTTTTTCAATTTTCGATACCGAATTAGTGTCAAACTACTACGAAAATTATAAAATGGTATTCGTGAAATCAGATTACAAAAATGGTATTTTGGTTCAATTTCATTTTCATAATGGGTGTAATTGCTAAAAAGCGGTGGATTCGATCGAATTCAATTGTTTAATTATTTTATTAAAATTCGATTTGTAGTGTTTTTGGTTTTAAAGTAAATATAAATACGATTTTGATGCAAGTACATTGTGTAATTGCTATTATGTATTTATGTATTTATATATTTGTATATTTATGTATTTAGGTATTTATATATTTATATTACATTAATATATTATTATTATGAGACAAATTAATATATTTGTATTTTCAGGGAAAACTAATCCAGTTTATTTCAGTCTACGGCTTTATATTACAAATTAATTAATTTATCATTTCAGATGAAAACTAATTAAATTTATTACAGCCTACCGTTAAGAGCGGTTATTTCATTAATAGATTTTGCTTTTAGGAAACGTTTGCTGATACACCTGAAAGGGGGCATACTGCAGTTGATAAAATAATGCAGAGCAGCTCGTCAAAATTGTGATTGTCTTGTGCTAACATTAGTTGAATATTGGCTTGCGGAAATCCGGATCAAATCTGTCATTACTAACATGCCCTTACTTTCCTTATACCACAAAAAAAACACTAACTATCGATCGCTTAGGTGTCTGCAACCGGGTCGAGTCTGTCATAACTAACAAATTCCATCCACTCCTTCGGTTTTGTTATATGTAACACGGGTGTACGGTGGTGCCCGGCATTCCGGGAGTTCCTGGTTCGTCCTTGGCCATACATTCTAATCAATCAATCAATCAATCAATCAATTTCATTTTCGTAATGAAATTGTAATGAAATCGCACGGATGAATTTTATTCATGAATGAGTAAGATATAATATATGGAAATTAAAGAAAACAAAAATAAATTTGAGAAACAATAATTAATTACTGTGTCCCCACTTTTAAATTAATTGATACATTAATAGATAAGTTATTATTAAGTTTATTAATTAATTAAATTTAAATAATATAATTATTCGAATCAATTTAGTTCGTCAATCGTCATCCATGTAAAAAAATATCGCAACACAAAAATTAAAATAGCAATTTTTTTATTATGAGAATTGTAAAATTTGAGGTGGCCATTTCCACCGAATGCCTATATGATCGCGTACACAATGGTTAGTTAAAAAAAAATAAAATATATATAAAAAAATTTTGTATTATTATTATTATTATTGTTTTTATTATTATTATTATTGTTGTTTTTGTTGTTATTATAATTAATATAGTTATTATTTTAGTTTAATTATAATTAAGTTTAATTTAATTTAGTTTTTCCAACTAATGTAATAAGTCTTTCTGAACTTGTAATTTTTGTTCTAAATGTTATAATTCCAAATATTAATAAATTTTAATAACTTTAATAACAAATTTTTAATAACTTTAATAACTTTTATTTTTTAATTTAAAATTGAGTTTGAATTAAAATAAATTAGTACAATTTAAAATACAATACCAACTTTTAAAATCAAAATTCTAAATTTGGTATTCAATTCCATGGCAAATAAAATCCCGCTATAATTTTATTGCAATACAGAACATAAAATATTCCAATTCCTACATTTTTCAAATTCTCTGTAGTACCAAAAAGGATGATATTTAAGTGATATTTTATTTACCATGCAATTGAAAACCAAATTGGAATTCAAATCCTGGTCAAATAAAATTACCAACCAGTTTCTGAGTTTTGTCTTTAAAAGTTGGTAGTGTATTTTAAATTGATACTAATTTATTTTAATTCAAACTCAATTTTAAATTAAAAAATTAAAGTTATTAAAAATTATTAATGTTATTAAAAGTTATTGAAATTTGGAATTTGACAACATTTAGAACACAAATTGTTAATTATGTGACATCTAGGAATGAACACTGAAACTAAAAAATTGTAACTGAATTTCAATACCAGCAAATCATTTGGAATTGGTTGAATGCCAAATTGAAATTGGATATATGGCATTGTTAGTGTAATTTAGCAAATAAAATACCATTTGTAATCATCCAACATTGTTCTGTATGGTAGTACATAAACAGAGCTGACAGTTTTGTGTTTAGTTACATTTTTTGGGTCGGTTTTTCTGATCAATCCGATCAGATTTTACGACAAATAAGTCCTATTGGTTGTAAAACGGTTAATCCAATTGATTTATAATGTTTAATCAAATTGTATAAAATTTAATTTATATTAATTTTATTTTATATATTTTTATATTTTTATAAAATCTTATTTTGAATAATTTCGGTGTTGTTATGTCGAGTAAAGTGAAAACAAATAACATTTTCATGCAAATACTTGATGTATTTGCTTGTTACTTGGGTTATTTTGTTGTTGTATTATTGTATTGTTGAATTGTGCTATTACATTATTATTTTCTTATTTTTTATAATTTTATATTTTCATATTTCGTATTATTGTGTTGTTATATTTTTATATTGGTATATTATTTTTTTTTATTATTGTATTATTTATTACATAGAATAATTTTTAGTTACAATGGGACAAATTAATAAATTTGCATTTATAGGCGAAAACTTACCCAATTTGTTATAGCCTACGGCTTGCAGAAATTATAATATTGTGTTATTTATATTATGAATTAATTTATTTACAATTTCAGATGCAATTAGTTCATTAATAGATTTTGTTTTCAAGGAACCTTTGCAGATTACAGATGATGGTAACACACTGGAGTTGCTGATAAGAGATGACAGAATGCAGAGCAGTTTAGTAAAATTGTGATTGTCTTATGCTAACAGTATATACCTATCTTTTCCCTACTCTACAAAAATTTACTAACTATTGGCTGCCAATATTGGTATCTATAACCGGGTCGATCTCAATAATTTAACTAATATCCAAGAATTCCTTCCAAGAATATATGCAAAAACAAGTGGACGGTGAGCCCGACGCTTTTCGGGCTATCCTGGCCAATGCTTGGCTGTACATTCTAAATCAATCAATCAATTAATTTTTTGGGTCGGTTTTTCTGGTCGTTTGCTTTCTCTTTAGAAAGCCCATCATAACCGTTTTCAACAGTAAAAATTTTTAATTTATTATTGTGTGATCTTTTTTGTGAGATTTATTGTGTGATCTTTAATTAAACGTGTTACGCATCTTTCACACCAAACAAACTTTTTGTCCGATAAACATTTTTGCTATCCAAAAAGCACATTTAAAGCTCTTTTTATTGTACATTTAGATATTTTTTAGGGCAAAATTTTAAACCATTCGGATTTGGAAGCTAATTTTTAGAATTTAATATCTTGCAAAAAATTCGATAAAGAATTGAGTTACCGAACATAAAAGTTTATTAAAGAAGCGCCAAGTCACCAAAAAGATCGCGATGTACGGTAAAACTAATTCTACAATTGACGTGAATATTTTTTATAATCCACACAGTAACCTTAATGTTTTCTTTCAATTGTAAGATGTATTCTTTCAATTACAATAAAAAATTAAGGTTACTGTGTGAATTGTAAAATATATTCAATATATTTAGTTTAGTTTTATCGTACACTGCGATCTTTTTATCGATTTGGCGCTTCTTTAATAAACTTTTATGTTCGTTAATATCGTATTAGTTTCAGTGGCGATTTAAAGGCTTTTAAATTATTAAAGGTATACTGCCGACTTGTATAGATTCTATACAAATTCTTTTATTGATCTCTAAACAGGAAATGTCCACTGATATTAGTTTTAAGTATTAGGTTTTATTAAATATAACTTCTTTTAAAAATCACCATAGCCGTTTTGGATCAGCTATAAGTTTTCTATTTGTAAGTAAGTATATGTGTCTATGGTTAGCTTGTCTAACTTTAAGAGTAACATTTACTCACTACTATATTACTGTGCCGAAGAAGCAGTCATTTTTGATCTGCTAGGTCACTTCTAGCAGGTATTGCAGTCACTTCTAGCATTCAAAATTTAGATTTTGTTAAGTAATATCTGTCCCATGCTATTCACCAATTCTATATATTTATTGACTGTCGGATCTACTATGAAACGTTTGTTTTTTAAAAACTGTAAACCGATACTATGTTAAAATTTTGTTCAAACAGTTTTAATACTATAATATTTCAGTATTTTTTAGAAGTAGTACTATATTCCATTTTCAACACCATTATATATCCCGTTGGAGTATATAGAATCGAAGTGGGAATCTGTCGCAAAATGAAAACCAAACAAGGACAAAATGATTAAAAAAATGGTCAGGGTGTACAGAAGAATGAACAGAAATGTATATCAATCAGATTCCTCCTCACTAATTAAATAAATACAAAAGTCTGTCCATATGTTGAGCACAAAAAAGTGTTTTATTTTAAATTAAATCGATTAAAAATAGAAAATCAGCAGCGATTTTGTACAGATATAAAAAAATGTAGAAATACATGTATAAGAAATCAAAAAAAAAAAAAAAAAATTTATGTTTATAAGATAGAATGGTAAACACATTTTGCTTTTCAATTTATTTATAATTTTGTAATTTTGAAAAATAAAAAAGAAAATTCTAATTTAATGAATCAACGTTTACGTTTCCTATATATATATATATGTGTGTGAGTATGTGTTTGTATTCGAAAATTCGAATAGTCGCGGATTCAAAAAACTGTTGTATTACAATCGTTCAGTGTAGATGAAAATGTGAAAATGAGGAAAATGACACGAACTTATCAACAAATAGATTTCTAATTAGAAGATTATATAAATGTAAACAAAAAGTGGGAGTGTTTATTTATACCATACAACAAAATAAAATGCCTAACTTGTAATACTGTTTACGGATATTCTTTAATCCCATTTCAGCCTATATTTATTTATTTATTTATTATTTGTATGTATATGTTACACACATTTAGAATTTAGAATTAAGAGGAAAAGCACATATGAAAGCAATTATAATTAATCAAAACCGAAATTTGCTTCCATTAGGCATAAAAACCTCTTAAATTTTCAAATTCACCCCATACAGCACACCTCATTTTGAGCTAGAGCTCATTTATAATAAAATGCGCTACACGAGATGAAGTAATAATAATAAAAATAATAATAAAATAACAAATTGAAATAATTTAGTAACATAAAAAATTAAAAAAAAAAAAAAAACTGGATATTGCCAATTAGCCACGCCACTCTAAAAATGTTGACTTAGACTGAGGTTCAATTTTCGACTTATTTTGTGAAGACTGACTTATTTGAAAGTCTACATTAAGTCACCTCACCAGTAGACTTATTGTAGACTATATTGACTTATTTTGGCATAAATGACATTAATTGTGATAATTTAAAAAAGTGTGTGATAATTTGGAAAACATAAAAAAATCTTAATATTAATTAAATTATATACGTGAAAAAAATCGTTTATTTATGGATTCTAAAAGAAAAGGACATACTCAACGTTGTAAGTATATACAAGTAAAAGTATTTTACTAACGCATTTTATATTATTTGAAATCATAACGAATCATTGTTTCTGAACTCTGCATAATCTATTCTGGGGCCGAAGCTCTCCCAACTCTTTCGCGGTTAATATTTAACGTCGTACCTTACGCCGTCACCAGCCAAATCGAGGACGCACGAATACAGGTTCGATTTTAAATCTATCTGGATTCTGCACTCCAACACAGTTGTGTTTATCGTTATCACCGATCGTAATCAGGTGATGAAAAATCCCTTTTGCAATCTTCCCCGTTGGGATTTGATTCCGGTACCTCCCGTCCCAAACACCGCAGCTATAACCACTGCGCCAATTGCTCGGTCATAACGAATCATAACTTTTTCTTTTAATTAAAATGTATTTAAGGGACTGAAGAGGAAATATTCCAATTAATTGCGTTAAGAATAAGGAAAATCTTTACATTTAAATCTAAAAATGTGCTTAAAAAGTGCCATATGGAATGCAAATGGCCTAGCGCAACACAAAACAGAGGTTCAAGCATTCCTCATCGAGCACAATATTGACATAATGTTAATATCTGAAACACGCTTTACTAATAAGAACTATTTCAAAATTAATGGATATTCCATTTATGACACTAAACATCCGGATGGCAAAGCACATGGTGGCACAGCTTTACTGATTAAAAGAAGGTTAAAACACTATGAACTTAACAAATACGAGCAAGAACATATTCAATCAACGAGCATTTGCCTGCAGGGATGGCCTGGAGACTGTGTAATATCGGCAGTATACTGCCCACCAAAACACGCTATAAAAAAACCTCAGTTCATGGATTATTTTAACCAGTTAGGTAAAAAATTTCTTGCGGGGGGAGACTATAATGCCAAACATATTCTTTGGGGGTCAAGACTAACATCTCCTAAAGGAAGACAACTTTTTGAAGCGATAGAGGAACATAGTTTGGATTACTTATCAGCAGGTCAACCCACCTACTGGCCAACAGATAGAAAAAAGATTCCAGATCTAATTGACTTTTGCGTAACGAAGGGTATTGCACGCACAAATGTTAAAGCAACCAACTGCTACGATCTGTCCTCGGACCATTCACCTGTAATAGTAATGTTAAGTACTGATGTCATAAAGGCAGAAATGCCATATCGTCTCACAAATAAGCAAACTAAATGGGACCAATACAGGTCGCTAGTCGAACAATATACTTCCCTAGATATTCCACTTAGTACACCATCTGACATTGATGAGGCTGCTGAGATGTTAAAAGATGTTTTGAAGAGAGCAGCAAAAATGTCAACACCCGCTGTCAATATTACTGAGAAAGTAAACAAACTGCCCCGTGACATCCAAAACCTTATTCAAGAAAAGCGAAGAATAAGGAGGCAATGGCAACAATCTAAATCTCCTTTGTTGAAGTGGAAATTAAACCGCGCTATTAAGACTCTTAAAATTCCGTTAAAGGAAGAGCACAACCAGAGTTTAGAGAACTATTTAAGTGAACTCTCGGCAACCGAAAAGACCAATTACTCTTTATGGAAGGCAACGAAGAATCTAAAAAGGCCAATTAATTCAAATTCACCAATAAGACTGACATGTGGAAAATGGGCAAGAAGCGACGAAGAAAAAGCATTAGCTTTCGCTACTCATCTAAAGGAAGTATTTTCACCTCATCAAGATACTACTAAATTTAAGTTACCCGAACAAACGAATAAAGGTTTGCCCTTTAAGCCAATTAAGTTTAAGTGGAAAAATGTAAGGAATGCAATAAAAGATCATATAAGCCCGAAAAAGGCACCGGGATATGATCTTATTACGGGGAAAATGATAAGAGAACTACCCGATAAATGCGTAAAACTGTTAACATTCATCTTCAACGCAATCATGCGAACTGGTTATATACCTCAAAAATGGAAAATTTCCCTTATCACAATGATACCTAAGCCTGGGAAAAAAGAAACAGAAATAACATCATATTGACCAATAAGCATGCTTTCTACAGTATCAAAACTATTCGAAAAAATGATACTAACGAAACTTAAACCAGTATTGGAAGAGCGTCAAGTTATTCCAGACCATCAGTTTGGATTCCGCAATCAACATGGAACAATAGAGCAAGTGCACAGGATTGTAAATATCATCAAACAATCATTTGAGGAAAAGAAGTACTGTTCTGCGGTCTTTCTGGATGTTGCTCAAGCATTTGACAAAGTGTGGCATGACGGGTTAATTTATAAAATTAAAAAGCTACTGCCAAACCAGTTTCACTTAGTTCTGACGAACTATCTTCTTCAAAGACAATATATGGTTAAACAAAATGAATCAACCACTGGCTTACATGATATTAGGGCAGGTGTTCCGTAAGGCAGCGTCCTTGGACCACTCTTGTACTTGTTATACACAGCCGATCTTCCTAGCACTGAAAAAGTAGTAATATCAACATTTGCTGATGATACAGCAATCCTGACGTCACACAAAAACTTCCACACTGCCTCAAAAGAATTACAAAACCATCTGGGCAAAATTGAGGAATGGTTAAAAAGATGGCGAATAAATGTGAATGAACAAAAATCAGCTCACATCACGTTCACCCTAAACAAAAACACTTGCCCACCAGTCAAATTAAACGGTGTAAATATTCCTCAACAAACCAAAGTTAGATACTTAGGTTTACACCTAGACCGAAGGCTAACTTGGAAAAATCATATCGAAGCGAAGCGCAACCAAATGAAAATAACTTTCTCGAAAATGTACTGGCTGATAGGCAAAAAATCAAAATTATCTTTGCGCAACAAAGTTTTGCTATACAAAGCGATAATTATGCCCATTTGGACCTATGGAATTCAGTTGTGGGGATCTACCAGCGCATCTAATCGAGAACTCCTGCAACGAATGCAAGCAAAAATACTTCGAACTTTTACAATCGCTCCGTGGTACATTCGAAACAGTAACATACACGACGACCTTGGTATTAAAACCGTTAAAGAAATCATCAGAGAGTTCAGTACGAAATATTACTCAAAATTACAAGTGCATCCCAACAAATTGGCCAGGGATATATTAAAACAACCAAGGTATCGACGACTTAGAAGAGTAGATCCACTTGGACTTGCGACAATTTAATTTAATTTAATTTAATTATGTAATTGAAATAGTTAAGGTTAACACATAAATAAAGAATATATGAGGTCTAATATTTAGTATTAACACTGGTTAAGACTTTAAAAACTATAATAATTTTAGCTTATAAGATTTGAATACTTCTTGTTAGTTTCTTCTTTAGAAAGATTCAAGAATAAAGCCATTGGCACTATTAAAAAAAAAAAAAAAAAAAAAAAAGTGCAAAAATATTATCTAAAAGTTCAGGGAATTGAAGAACCGAATACTGCACCAGAAATGTCAACAAGCAAAACAACTTCGGAAAATTGGCCATTTTTTACACAAATGAATGATTTCATGGGGAGCCAACATAACACAACACCTAATACCCTGTTACAGTCAATACCAGATTATTATGAAAACGTGGAATACTTGGAAGATGAGTCGAATGTACTAATAATCGAAGAAGAAACCACTAGCCCACCATCTACAGATTCCTCATCAATTGTAGACATGCAATTAAACACACCGCTAACATCTAGTCGATGTTTTAAAGCAAAAGTTATTAGGCCATCTAAGTCAAAAAAAAAATTATTTTTAGAGTATATAAAAGAGAGAGATCCATCTTGTTGCGCCAACCGTTGGTCCGACATGTTGGATGATGTATATCCAACAGACTATGCAACACACTATCCAACTTACTACCTAATTTCGATTTTTGTTTTTGTTTTTGTTTTTTGTCGATTCTTTGTGATAAAACAAATTTTTTTGTTGGAAACCACACCTCCAAATTGGATCCAACTTATTACTATTATTACTTTGTATGGCGTTCGGATGACAAGTTGGATCGTGTGTAAGGAAATAAAATTATAGAAAAGGTATGCAAGAAGTATTTTCCAGAAGTTTCCTTATCCGACTCTCAATCAAACTGAACATTAAAAAAAACAAATAAATCCAATGAATAATATTCCTATAAAACCCTTATTATTTTATAATGAAATAAATTAAGACTGACCAATAAACTATTTAGTTACAATTATTATATAAATACAATTACTTTTTTTATGTTTTATTTAAGGGGAAATTGAGGCACATCTAATGTCTCTGAATAGAATCGCTGACTCTGATGTATTGAAAATTCTTTTTTTTGTTGCTCTTCTGCTTCTAATGTGATTTTGTTGAATCATCCATTATTATGCAAACATTATAAAAAATACAGCATGCAGCTATCACCTTGCAAATCCTTTCAATTGTAAGCTCTAAGCTTCTTAAAAAATACATTTCCATCTCATTTTTAGAATACTGAAAGTTTGCTCAATAGCTATTCTCATCTTTCTCGGAGTGGTTATTACCTTTATATGGTGTTATAATTGCGATTGGATCAATCGAGCATTGGTATCCGCTATCTCCAAGTAAATAATAGCTAGGAGGAGGGTAACTTGCGTTTTTGTAGATGTTACTGTTCCAAAATACTTGTTGGTATGAACTGGTCCTGGGAACAGGCGTCTACATTTTTTTATGATCACATACAGCTAAAAAATGGTTTAAACATGTTTTGTTTACGATATTTAACAATAACCTTGAACCTGGATAGAATAATCTAATTTCCTATTTATATACTAATCGTGATGTCCAACTGGATACTTTATTTTCACATGGGTCCCATCTATTGCGCCAACCGCCTTGTTAAAACTATTAGAAGTAGACCTGAAGCAAATATATTACCGATGTTTTTTAGCTCTCCGGGTGCTGGTAAATGAATAAATTTATGTTAAAAAAATGTAATATTTTTGAAAAATATTTAAATGTTTATGGCATATCCTAATTGATGTTGTTTTAGGTATGTTCATTGCAAATGATAGAACTCGGTAACTCGTTCCACAAGCTACACAAAATAACAATATTATGAGTTCCATTTCCTTTTGATATCCGGATTTCTTCGAATGAATTTAAGTAACTGTCTAAATGTGTCAATTTTAATTCGTAAATGCTTCTTTGTTAAAGCGGAATTTCCATTTATAATGCTTCTTACAATACCAAAACTGAAGCTGGTTCTGGAATATTTCAAGACCTATACAAAAAAACAATTTAAACAATACATTATGTAGTATATGAATAGGATATATACAAACTTGGAAAATACTTACTCTTCTCAAATGACGTGCTTCTATATTTTAAGATCATCTCTTATAATTTTGGAATTAAGTTGAATATTCCTGTTTAATAAAATCGCCAATAACCACATTCCGAAGCTTTTCCATTTTAGTAATTGTAATAATTTAAAAATTATTTTAAACGTTGAACCGAACAAATTCACACAGTTATTAACACAACGGTAATTTGTTTTTTTTGAAACAATTGAGAATGTCAAAATTTCATGCGCAAAAAATTTTCAAAACTTTATTATCGAGTTTTGCGCGCCATCTCTGATGTATAGTAAACATAGAGGTTGCTTTTAAATAAGTCTCGGTAAAAATTGGACCGGCAAATGCCTTATGTTGTACCGCCATCTTGAATAAGTCAAATCAGTCGACTTATTTGAAATTAGTCGAGAATTGAACCTCAGCCTTAAATAATTTTGTCGAACCTAGCCTTTTAATAACAAGTGGAATTGAATTCCATAGAGAAATCCCCCTAACGAAAAAGAATTTATTTAACGATCTACATAAATTTTTTGATGGGAGTAACCGCAAATTAGCCGAATAAAACCTACCAATTAACAACTTCCTATACAAATAAATAGGCTGCTTAGTTTTAAGAAGTTTAAATATAGAAAAAAACGCGAAGTTCAAAAAAGGTAGTGTTCACGCACTACATATATGAATTGTAATTGTCCATAGTGCATATCACTTGTGTTTATGTATATGGTTCATGTTATGTACCTTAATCCGCTTTACGACAAATACGCCATATAATCGCCAAAAATCAACTCATATACATCCCATTTGACATAAAACCATAGACAACTATAGATGACAATCCCGCACGGGCAAAAAAAGCTCCCACAAAAAAACTAAAACATTTTATGAAAATTACCGATACAAACCCCAACAAGGCACACAGTACCCCGCCATCACCTCCCCGCCCCTTCCAACCCACATGAACCTCACAAAAAGAAATGTATTTGTAGGAAAAAAGCAAAAAACAAAACAAATCAAACAAGGCGGTGCCAAACTCATAAAAATGTTGTTATCAAACAACAACACACCCCTCACGTTGCAACACACCCCTCCCTCCGAAAACTCTTATACGTTTCTTTATCAAAATATAGGAGGTCCCCCCTTCACCGATCGACGCCGATTAAAAACATCGACCAGATAGTAAAGCATAGTAAAGCACTACAATGCATTGAAGTCGCTCAAGGTCGAAATCTCCGAATGTGATCTTATACTAACCCAGCATGTTGTTAAGGGTTCAAGCTCAACAGATGTCATGTCGTTTACCGAATTTGTAAATATACTTAAGGCTCGTGTCCAGTTACTTCATTCACTAAATTTCACCACTTCGCAATTAACATCAAGACCATACAGAGCGCACAGGCAACTATCATCGACAAACTTCAAACCTTCTTCGTTAATATCCAGAACAAATTGTGTGTATTGCACAGGAGCACACATCATAACGCATTGCCCATCTTTCAAAAGTGAGAATTTGACACCAAAGATGTTTGCAATTGGCGTTTCCAATTCATAAAAGACCAACGATTATGCATAAACTGTCTCATGGAGAACCATCAGGTACGAGACTGTAAAAAGGAACCATGTACATTGTGTTCACTTAAACATCATGCATTGCTCTATTTTAAAGACTATCAACCACCATCCAAGGCCTCACAGTTTACGAGGTCAAATAGGACATACACACCGAGTAATGATACCAAGATGAAGACGGGGACCTCCTCGATCGTTCATGACAGTAATACGGATCCACCCACATCATCAACCATGACTGGCATAGTGGGTCCAGACTATCACCGTCAAAAACAATTATTCAGGTGAAGAGAAACTTTGCGAGGGACATTATTGTAAAACTGTGAATAGATTGTCAGATGGACGTTATTCAGTGGCGTTGCCAGTAAAACCTAATATAGTTCATTTAGGATCATCACGCTTGTCAGCTCAGTTCCTATCATTGGAGAAACGTCTTAGCAACAAGCAGGAACTGTATCAACAATGCAGACAGTTCATGTCAGAATACGTCGAATTAGGTCATATGGCCCAGTTAAAGATATCGATGACTCGCAAATTATTATTTACCACATCATTACGTGCTCAAACAGAAGAGCACCACAACTAAGCTTCGAGTCGTCTTCAACGCATCATCGAATACATCATCACACTTGTCGTTAAACGACTGCTTGATGGTCGGACCTACTATACAGTGAAGTCTATTTTCTATAGTATTCAGGTTCCGGAAACATAATTACGCGTTTTGTGGTGACATTGCAAAAAGGTACCATCAGATTCTCGTACATGACACTCAGCAAGACCTACAGAGAATTTGGTGGAGAAAAACAAAAACCAAAATAAGGAAATCCAAAAGAGAAACGTCGATATTTATTGAGAATCGACAACGAAATATTCGGTGGCTTGTGGCTCAACGGTGAGAGTGCCCGTTGAGGTATCGCAAAGTCAACGTGATTGCTGATTATAGTTACACAGTCTGCAATATCGGTGCATTTTGTAACGGTCGACCTATTGTCAATGCCGCGGTCAACGTTTCTTCGGAGATAATGCGGTGTATGTGGAACGGTCGACCGTATTGTCCAGGTCGCGGTCCACGTGTCTTTGAATTACATATCGGGATCCTATAGGATCCTGTAAACTATACGCCACTAGACCAGCTATAGGAGTCCCGGATATTTTTATGCAACCTTTCCAGCGATTGTTTTAGGATTTTCTGGGTCCGTATCCACTGTAAAAGCGGAACATTTTTAAACTCTTCTATGGTTGCACTGGGATGAGCATAGTAGCTATAGAATTGGTTACTATATCGATTTTACATGTTACAAAACCAGATTCAGCTAGCATTTTCTTGAAAGGGTAAGTTCCCACAGACCAGATGTATTGGATACTTTAAACTATCAGCGGAATGACTGTTTCCTCCAATGCCCTTTGCAATGACCCTCTTTTCCGTACTACCGCTGCTTAGACCTATCTTTCAAAATCCTACATTGTTGGGCTTGGTGACCATATTCGAGGCATTTGTAACATTTTAAAGGCTCGTTAATTTCTCGAATTTGGCAAATCACCCAACCAATTTTTATTTTTCCTTTATGGATATGATATCTCTGCTATTTGGCTTGGAAGGCTAACCACTGCCATTTGGTTTGTGTCGCTCGATAAGAAGCTTTCAACATTTTTTACAATACCTTTGTTTCTTCTGCAATTAGCAATTCAAGTGCCTGAAGTACTTCGTTCTGTGTAGTCTCTACATGAATATTACTTATTCTACAAGGGCTTCCTATATCAAGGCTATAACATCAGCTTCCTGACCGATAGTTTTCTTCAATTGGAATTGGAAAACCGTGGTTTGCGGTTGGTTTTCAGTGCTTTCCAACTATAGCAAAAAATCTTTTTTCGTGGTTTGGCGAATATGAAGAACTTTTTTTCTCCAGACCAGTAAGTTCCACGGCGTTTTGCAATAGTCCCAGATATTATTTCCTTGGAAGGATTCAACGAAGGGTCTGGGAACCATGCGGTGCTTAAATATCACATCTTTCTCATGATCAAAATCGGTTAGACGTGGTTAAGGGGTTGTTTCTCTTAAGCATTTCTTATATTTGATAAAACCGAGTTATTAAAACACACCATTGATGTTGGTATCGCGATGCCGGTGAAACAACGCTTGTATTCCGTGTCCCTGGCTGTTCAGTAGCTGATATATAATGAGTTGGATTGGATGCTGGAACAAAGAAATAATTTAATATTTACCTACAAAAGTTGATTAGTAAATTGTCGGAATATTTTACAACACGCATGATTTCGTCTTGAATTTTAGACTCATATGGCAGCCTTTAACCTATCTTTAGGCAATTACAGCTGGTAACTATTTAAGATATTTGATTCTTGTTTAATTCCTTTTGTTTACTTTTAGGTAAGTGATTTTTGACGTTTGATCATTCTACATTCCACATGGATTTCCACATTCTTCCTGGGTTGAATCACCATCAGATTCAAATACTGGAAGATGGCATAGTTTCTGAATCGATCGTTTAATTGTGTCAGTTTTTGTTTTAATATCAGCGACGCGAACCTTATTATCGCCTCCAAAATATAATTTTTCGACTCGCCCCACATCCATTACCCTTAATTTGTAGATTTTTATTTTGTGCTTGCCATTTTGATCGTTGCTGAAAAGTCAAAAGGTCAAATATTCAAACTGCCAACGCTTCCAGAATTGAATGTGTATATGCTGCACAATGTCCCATCTTGCTTGTGGTGATATTGTATGATCGTCTATAAGATCCGGTAGTTGATGGATGGGTCGTCCAATTAGGAAGTGGGCTGGTGTAAGAACATTTAGCTCGTCAGGTTGCTAGAAATAATCGGCCGGGAGTTCAGGATACTCTCAATTTGAACAAAGAGGGTACTAAATTTTTCCAAGGTGAGTATCACAGTTAAATAATTGTTCGCCCCAACGAAAATCGTTGAATTGTCACAATAAATTATGTGACACAATGCTCGCCTGCTGATACATCTTTTGAGTGCCCCTAGAAACGATTCCGTAGTTAAATTCATGCAAACTTCGATGTGGATCGCGTGAGTGCTAAAACCCACAAATATGCATAAGTAGCTTTTAACTGGTATTGAACCTCGCCTTCGGATTGGATGGACTCTAAACGGCCCACAAAAGTCGATGCCAACTGCTCCAAATGGCACTATGAACTTAACTCGATCTTTCGGTAACTGTCTCATAATTTGCTGCATCATTTATTGATTCTGTTTTATGCACTTCAAGCATCGTTGAAACACCGTGAAACATCGTGCCGTACTAAGCTGGTTAACAGATTGATGCCTGGATGTTGGTTTTGCACATGCCTGGATGCACATCATACGTTATTGCAGTGGCAATTGACGCCTTGTGGGATACAATAATTGGATGTTTAGAGCGGTAGAAAAGTGAGGAATTCTGTAGTCGTCCGCCAACTTTCATAACACCCTCTCCATCAACGAAAGGATGTACGTTATTTAATTGGCTTTTTACTGGTATCAATTTATTGTTGCAAAGTTGTTGATACTTTTCGGGAAAATGTATGCATTGGAAATATCTGGTCATCTGCTGATCTGCTTTGTCAATCTCCGTCGGTAATAATACACCGGTTCTTCGTCCCCCTTGTTTAGTGAGTTGTGTGTTTTTTGATAAACCTCAGCACATAAGACAAAACCTTCAGCATTTTAGAACAAAACCTTCAGCTTATTCAAAATATGGACTTTATCAATTTCTCTAATCTTGATGGCCATGCTGTAAACAGCATCGTGCGATACTCTCTCTTCGGCAGTACTTGGCATTATTGGTTAATCTGGCCAGTGTGGTTCACTCTGCTGGAGCCATGGAGGTCCATGTCACTAATACTCATTTCCCCCAAAGCCCTTTGCTGAGATTCCTCGGGAAGCCATATCAGCTGGATTAAATTTAGAAGGAACGTGTCTCCACATTTCCTGTTTTTGTGCGCATATAATTTCAGTGGGCCGATTCGCGATGAACCTTGTCCAACACCTTGGTGGACGCGATAGCCAGTCCAAGACGATTCTTGAGTCAGTCCATAGTACAAGGGATGAAACTTCGATCGTCAAAATTTTCATAATTTGTTTTGCGAGTCGACTTAATAGAACCGCCCCCATCAACTCCAATCGTGGCAAACTGACTTTCTTTAACGGGGCTACCTTGGTTTTGGAGCATATTAGATTAACTTCAATGCCAGCATAAGCTAATTTACTGGCGTCCCAGAAACCATGTATGGTTACACAAGTTGACGAAGTGATACAACGTGGAATTTGTATTGCAGGAGCTCTGGCTAAATCATTTCGTATGCTTATCCACGCTGATGCTGTCTCTGCTGGCAACTGCGCATCCCATCCGATTTTTTTAACCACAAACCTTGAAACAGGATTTTAATTCTGATAGTAATAAGCGAGAGGAGTCAGAGCAGATCGAATATCTTACTGGATTCGGAAAGAAAACTTCTCTCGGTGTTGTTATTACTGTCTGATGGTCGAACTTGAAATATAAACTTGTCTCACAAAGCGTTCCAGCCGATTTCCAATAATTTTATAGGCTCTTCCGGGTATGCAGTTATGGGTTTAATGCAACTATTTTCTACATCTGGCTGGTCACCTATAAGCGGATGGTGAGATATAAGTTTTCGCAAATTGAAACCACCACTACTTAATATTTTTTAAACATCGTTTTTCATTTGAAATAGTACTGCTTCTGTTGCTACACCAGTCATCAAATCGTCTACGTATATATCCTCATGAATGGTGCGAGCGGCTGCTGGTTTTTCTTCTTGATTTATGAGTGCCAATTCCTTTAAACATCTGGTCGACATGAACGAGGTAGATGCTGTTCCATTCGTTACAGTATTCAATGGAAACGGACATATTTGGTGCTACTCATCTCGCCACAGGAATAATTGGTATCCAGTACCTTCATCGCTGACCAACACTTGGCGGTACATTTTTTCCGTGGTGGATTTTGCCGAGGCGTCGAACATCACACGCAACTTGGTTGTGGTATTGTCATGTTTCATTACAAGAACTCTGCAGCTTTTTATTCGTCAGGTATATATTTGACATATGCCCTAGTTCTCAAGAAATCTTGATATAGTTTTCCGAAACCATTGACCCTTTGGAATCACCCTTCCATAGCCAATAATCTTGATAATGCTAAATTATATGTAGATTCCAAGGTACTCGTTTCTTCTCCTTGGATACCACACTTGCATTATTTTCTGGGATATATTCAATCTCCCAAAAGCGCCTCAATGTCGCATCTATATCAATAAGGGTGATGAAGGATTGCGCAGTATTTATTGAGTCACTCTCATGTTTTCCTCCTATGACCCAGCCAAGCTTTGTGTTGTGTGCTATTAAAGTAGAATTGCCAATCTTCATATTACCATTTTTGTAGAGTTCGAAAACAATATCTGCATCCAGTAATATTTCGATAGGCCTCAGTCTGCAAAAGTTAGGATCGGCAAGGTTAAGTGATAGGATGCCTTTCATGTTGCTCACATCAAATTAAACTTTTGATAACGACGTTGTGATCCTTGGAATTATAAGCTCCTTTATAGAGATTTGTTTGCCATCAAATCTGGATGTTTATATGAGATGTTTATATGATGTTTATATATGTTTATATATAAATTATATGAGGACCGCCATATTCGTGTGATGAGCAAAAGAATATCGCCTGTAGAGAAGCGCTTAGTCATTTCACAATCGGATGCACCAACAAAAGGATCCTTGCCAGGAGATTCCTTAAGCCAATTTTTAGATGGAATAAGCTTGAATGGTAAAAAACTTTAGAGTTTAACAGTACTGTAATAAATTTAATTTCATTAATAAAAAAAGTTTAGACTTTAGGTCAAATGCCATTCGGGACTAGAAGCAACCTCCACGTTTGCATCGATGTTGGAAGGGACAAAATTTGTCCAATACAGATAATATTTGGCAGACAAATGATAGAACGACTTACCTTTTACTGGTTGTCTAAAACAATTCTTAGAGCAGAAACCTCTAGAACAACTTGAGCTACTTGATATAGTAAAAACGGATTAAATTTAAGTTGCACTCAAAATTCTATGAAACAGAAATAGGATGGATCGTGTTCGGAAAATTCAAAAATTCAAGTGCCCAACATCACCATATAAAAACCATGATATCATATATCGACTTAGAGAATCAGTTAAAAAAAATTTGGGAAATTGAAGAAGTCAACCTAAAATGAGAATTAACCATTGCTGAAAAAAGGTGTGAGGAATATTTTAAAAATAAATACAAAAAATTGGAAAATGGTGAATACCAGGCCGCGCTGCTATTTAAAGACGATGAGTTCACATTCGGTGAATCTAGAAAAAAGGGCACAGCACGCCTTCTTCAAGTAGAAAAACCACTAAATAAAAACATCAAGATGAGAAATGAATATGAAAAGTTCATGGATGAATACATCCATTTGGAACATATGATTGAAATAAACCAACTTGACGATAAAGGTAGAAACTATTTTCTACCACACCATGCAGTAATCAAAGACGAACAGTTCAACAACCAAATTGGGAGTAGTCTTTGATGCTTCAGCATTTTCGTTACAAACGGAATATCGTTAAACAACATTCTCCACACCGGGCCAACTATGCAGCAACCGCTCGCAGATATATTGTTGCGCTGGAGGAAGTATAAGTTTGTATTCAAAGCTGACATCGAAAAAATGTTCAGTCAAATACAAATCCGTCCACAGGATCAAAAAGGCACAATAAGTACGCATAAGTTAAAAACTGTTACATACGGAACTGCCTCGACCACATATCTAGCTACAAGAGTTCTACATCAATTGGCTCAGGATGATGGCAATACACGGAAGCAGATCCCTTACGCTAGCTTTTATCCGCCAAAAGTATTGGATAATAAAAGGACCGTTAGCAGTTAAAACTTTCATCAACAAATGTGTAATTTGCTGTAAACAACAAGCACGGTATATGAAACAGTTAATGGGAGATCTTCCAGCAGCAAGAGTTACTACAACCAGACCATTCACACACACGGGAGTGGATTACGCCGGGCCATTTCACCTGCGGACGAGATAATAAAAGCTATAAACGCTATTTAGCAGTGTTTGTCTATTTCGCATTAAAGGCCGTTAACCTAGAAGTAGTAAGCAACATGTCATCTGAGACATTTCAAGCGGCGTTTAAACGCTTAGTCGCACGTCGAGGGCATTGTTCTGACCTCTACAGTGACTGTGGTTCCAATTTTATAGGAGCTTGAAAAGGATGGCACCGAATGGCATTATATACCACCACACATGGGTGGACTATGGGAAGCGGCAGTTAAGTTCGTAATGCATCATCTAAACGCAGGATAATTGGAGAACAACATCTAACATTTGAAGAGATGACAACAATTGTTTATCAAATAGAAGCATGCCTAAACTCGCGACCGCTTCTTCCACTATCATTAGACCCCAATGCCTTTTCAACACTAACACCGGGACATTTTTTGACAGGAGAACCACAGTGAATTGTACAAGAACCAACCCATCAAAACCAAATGTCGATACTAGAGTCAACTATATCAACGTCATTAACCACACCCATGAAGAAACAACCCAGAAATTTGAGGCATATCACCAAATTTAATCAAGCCGTGCCATACCGAATAGAAGATATAGCCGCCATTTATAAAATAGCCACCGTCAGAACCATAAAAATTGACGCAACTGTCATATTCGAAATTAAAATTCCTTTAGTGCAGAGGACTCGATATAATATATATCAGGTTATGCCTGTCCTAACGATGCACCAGCAAGAATACATATACATCAAAGCATCATCAGATTATTTGTTGATTGCGATACAAGAAAATCAATATATACGGCTCTCTTCGGATGAACTGAATACCTGTACTAACCTTAATAACAAATATATTTTTGATATACAGCAACCACTGAATGCGTATCACTCAAACACAAGCAGTTGTGAGATGCAACTTTTCCAACAGAATAGTAACGTGCCAAATAGTTGTGAGATCCAAAAAATGGACATCACCTCATTATGGATGCCGCTACGCCAACACAACGCATGGATCTTCGTATAATCAAGTCAACATTACTTTATAATGTGATTTGCGAAAGCGACAGTGGAACAATCGAAATAACAACCATGTTCATTGAAGGAGAAGGGGTCCTAACACTAGATCCAACCTGTGTGTTGAAAGAGGATACAGTCACTTTAACAGGATTCAGGGCATTTAACAGTAAATTGGAACACTTCTTCATTCCACAATTTAATTTGAGCGATAAAATGATCATGGACCCGACCATTAGAGCAAACCGAAGCCCGCAATTTGGCTTAGCTATTGAAGCCATTAAGGAGTCAATTCGCGACCACAAAAGGAAACTAAGAACATCAACAGGAATTAACGTGCATGATTTTCATCATTACACAACATAGTACACCATCATAGCAATACTGCTGATCGCGGCAGCCATTTTATATGTTAAACACAAAGGAACAACTCGAGTTGCTGCGGCCAATCTACTTCCACGACCATAACAATTCGACTAGAGTTCGGGAATATGTTACAACTCCAGTAGGTAACAGAGGATTCTAACATAAAAACATAAATTCGCCAATATGGCACATTTTTTCTTTTATTTTTAATTTCACATAATTTCACACAGTTTTATTCTATAAAAACATCTCATCTTTCGTTGTTACTTCCGTGTATAACGAAAGATGAGATGTACAATAAAAACTAACGCTTCTCATTTATAACTAAAACATTTATTTATAATTAGTGGACTAGCTCCGCCCCACGGTAGGAGCACTAATCTCTTAAATAAACATATAGTGGACCAAAATTAACTTTGATCGATGTTTTTAGGGTTAAAGACAGGCGAAAAGCGAGTGAGACTTGCATAGATCCAATTCCGTATTCGAATTTACTGAATCCGCAAGTAATAGAACGAACAGTTTGGATATTGAACAAACATGAAGTTGTGGTAAGCCAAACAGAAAGAGAAAGAGAGAGAGAGATTTCCTGATTATATTTTCTTAGCTCACCAAATTTATGTTAGGTAGTAGATTAAATATTAGGTAGTTTTTCACCTTGTACATGTTTTCGTTTATTTTAATAAGTCGCATAATTTTGGTTATGATGTTTTTCATTTTTTTTTCAAATTTATTGCAGTATTGACCTACAAAATATTTTAATTAGTTTTCATTTACGTCATACTATTAAGTCATTTCTATTTTAAATTATCTAAAAAAATATTTTATCTAAATTCAGTGTTGTTCCAACCATGAAGAGTACTAGGACCGATTGAAAATACATCTACTTTTATATCCCAGACAAGTTGAATACAAATCGTATCCGATTGAAGAAATATTGCAAATGAGACCATTTAATAAATTAAATAATATAATCGCTATAAATATATATATTCAACATTTTCTATAATGATAAAAATAAATTATTAGTTCAACTGTAGGCGAAAAGTTTAAATAGCAGTGAAAAATCTTTCAACAATGTTAATTTTAAAATGATGTAATTTAATCCGAGATAATCTTTGCCTCGATTTCGACAAAACAAAATCATTCCCATTTCATAAAAAGTTTTCGAATATCTTCGCGTTTATGTTGTGTCCTGTACATTACCTTCCTAAATACTGTTTTCAAAATATTCATTCAACAACATAATATCATCATGTATAGAGCCGAGAACATATATTAGAGCTAACTAGTGATGATTAGATAAAAACAAAATAAAAAAAAAAGTTATTTTTAAAACATTTTCTTATAAAAATAAATAAAAACAACATTTTTCCAACTTAACGGTTTTCATTTTTTTTTTTTTTTTTGGCAAAGAAAATATAATTTTTCAACTTCGTTTGTGCTACGGAAAATTATATAGTTTAGGTCACACAAATTTAGACATTAATATTATATTGTACGAGTAGTTTACGGCTGTTAATGGAGTGAAGTGCAATACCAAAAAAAAATTTAAATTAAAATAAAAATTTGGACTCTATAAATATTTAATTTATAATTTATTTGAAATGGTCAGACATTTGTGTAATAAAATATATAAATAAAAATTTGATTATCGATTTATTTTGTCAACCCACACCAGACACATGGAAACAAATGTGTTGATACGCACGACCATTAAAAATAAAATTGTCTTGTTAATACATAATCATTAAATCAATAAGATATTATAATAATATGGAGGTTGCCAGTCCATCGATAAACCGTATCACTCATCCATCTGGGCCAACTCGCACACCCTACTCTGTACAACCTTCGTATTTTGATATCTTCTCCTACGTTCGATTTCAGGTTTTAGCTTCTTTACATTTTACTTCAATTTTGGAATGTATATAGATGCTGTTGAGAATAGATTATGTCGAAAGCTGGTCTTATGCTACAGTAATACTTTGCATGACGTGATTTTTATTATATTATATTACTTACATTACAAAGTAGAGCAGCTTATATCATCGTCTTTACTTACTACAGATTACTGATTGTTTAAATAATAAAATAAGTTTATATAATAATATAATAAAATTAATATCGCTTTAGTATTTAACGCAACATACTGTGCAACAAATTTTTCGCGTAAACTGATATATTGCTGTAATAATATTGTAAACAAACAAAAATGGTCTGGGTTGCTTTTCTCGTAGTAAATTCAAAAACGAAAAAAGTGTCAAAGTGTTTAGTTTTCCATCGCGTTAGTTTAACAATCGCGTTTCACTCATGTGATAGAGTATTGAACTGCGAAGATATTTTTATATACAATAATAAGATCATATGAACGTGCGGACTTCCTCGGTGCTGAAACTCGACCCTGTAATAATAATGCGCCAGTTTCCGATTCCCGAAAGGACCTAGAGGGCAATTGAATGTCTTCATCAGAGCGTTAATTCTGTTGTTAAAATAACGCGAACATGTTATCGGGTCACGTTGAATTAGAACAGCTCGATCATTGCTTTGCATTTGTTCTGTTTGGGCAATTGTGATAGTTTCCTTATCTAGCACTTTTTTTAAAATAAAACAGCCACCGTCAAAACCATAAAAATTGACGCAACTGTCATATTCGAGATCAAAATTCCTTTAGTACAGAGGAATCGATATAATATATACCAGGTTATGCCTGTCCTAACGATTGCACCATCACATATACATCAAAGCATCATCAGATTATTTGTTGATTGCGATACAAGAAAATCAATATATACGGCTCTCTTCGGATGAACTGAACTGTGCAACCAGGGAGAGCATTTGCCAAAACAGGAATCGATTATGCCGTTCCCATCCAATTGAGAACAACAAAAGGAAGGGGGCACAAAGCCTACAAAGGATACATAGCGCTTTTCATATGTATGGTAACTAAGGCGATCCATATCGAAATAGTAAGCTGTATTACAACGAAATTCTTCATTGCTGCCTACAAGCGTTTTGTTTTCAGGTGAGGATTGTGTACCGATATTTTCTCCGACAATGGAATCTACTTTGTCGGAGCAAACGCTGTATTAAAAAATAACTATCGCACGGCCATGACAATATTGCCGAGTGACATTGCAGCTATGTTAGCTATTGATGGAACCAATTGGCACTTCATTCCGCCTCCCGCACCCTATTTTGGAGGTATCTGGGAGGCAGGTATAAAATCAGTAAAATTTCATTTGAAGAGGGTTATTGGTGAATCAACATTAACGTTCGAAGAACTGTACACGGTAACAACTCAAATTGAAGCGTGTCTTAACTCTCGGCCTTTAACACCATTCACAAATGATGTCTCTGACTTATCAGTAATAACTCCAGGGCACTTCTTAATTGGCGATTCACTGAAGGCACCACCATGTGCAAACATCGAAACTATGAGGGCAATTGAATGTCTTCATCAGAGCGTGAAATCTGTTGTTAAAATAACGCGAACATGTTGTCGGGTCACGTTGAATTAGAACAGCTTGATCATTGCTTTGCATTTGTTCTGCTTGTGCAATTGTGATAGTTTCCTTATCTAGCACTTTTTTTAAAATAACAATTAGGTCTAGCCATTTGTACTCGGCTGCGCTAATAGTTATGAAAAGGTTAGGCAAACCGAACTGACGGACCATGGTACGCACTTTGAATCCTTCTTGACGCCAATGATGGCTCGAGCTGCGAACACTTTGCAATACTCGGTAGGTATTATCATCTCCGACGAGATTATCTACAAATTAACTGAGTGCGATTTGCTGAGCCGTGATTGCGGAGTGATCATTATTGCGTCGTTTTCTCGAACATATTGATCGGTTGCTAACGATTCGTTGAATTTTCAAAATCTTAGCCATAAAAAGCGCAAAGTCAGCATTTTCAGCAGCTTGTCTGTCGTAGCGACAAGCAATCGATTTTACCAGATCCGATCGGCTGAGTTCTTTTCCATTGTGAACTGGTTTGAGTCGCGATCCACCAAATATTTGTGGAAAAGCTAGATAAGGCGAGTCCTTATCGAAGAGAATCGACACCGGTTGATTTCCCTGAGCTGGAGTGAGGCGAATTCCTTCTTCCCCCGTAATTAGTGTTTCTGTCATACCAGGATTGAAATAAATAGTGCTATCTTCATGGTTGCCATCTCCTTCTTTCATTTGTAAGTCACCTTCTCTGTTATTTTCGAGCTAACCTAACATTTCCTCTACCTGTGTAGCCCATTGATTTTTGTATACCGAACTCTTGATAAAGAGGAGTCTCTGACAGGATTATTGCTGCGGCCAGAAATTTATTAGGTCGAATAGTGCCTGCTGTATAGTTATGTGTGCCATGCATCTGACGAGCAAGTCGAATATGTACAACGTCGTCTTGATGAGGCATTCGAGGTAAAACGCTGACCATGTTATCTACTAGTACAGGAACGTTAACAATACTCCCTTTAGTCCGAAACTGTCCGTGGACTCCATAAACAGGCCAAATCTTTTAAAAAAAATGGCGTGCTGCAACGAATCGTGCCTCAAGCTTAGTTAATTCTGCAACTTCAGCAAGCACTGGTGGAAAATCCAATCCGTTGTTAAGACATAAACTTGGGATTTTTCTGTTCTTAATTGAATTGTTACAAGTCGAACAGAGCTTGTACTCTAAATCAGCGGAAGATAGGGCCATAACTTGGTCTACAAACTCATTTGAATTATTATTGGCTAGAAGTTGTGCTTGAGTTACTTTATGGATAGAGCGCGTGAACCACAAATTTCCGTTGGTCCTTCTCGGTACGTTTCGAGAAACGAAGCTTCGATATTACTCCAAGGTACAAACTATCAATATTTTTATGTACAATAATTTATGTTAAAAAGAAGGCTGCGAAGCAGCCTAATGTAACGAAAATGTATAGAAGCTTATATGGTAGCCACTAGGTATCATAAGCAGTTCATCCATTGTTAGATTATGAAAGAAATCCGAAAGACTGCGAAGCAGCCCTGAGGTAGGGGCGGAGCCCCTTGTTATTATTTAATTACTTGGTTTTAAGTGGAAAGATGCTTAGACTATTTTCAGCCGGCACTAGAATCATTAGAAATGCTGTTTGAATCAGAATTGCATTTTCTATAATTTCAAAGAGCTGTCGTCATCTACCACTGTTCTGCGCCTGCCAAATGGCGGCTATGTATCATGGCAGAAATATATGAGAGGTGTATCTCATATATATATATATATATATATATATATATATATATATATATATATATATATATATATATTATATATATATATATATATATATATATATATATATATATATATATATATATATATATATATATATATATATATATATATATATATATATATAATTTATTATCTGCATGTGCCTGAACCTGGTTAAACTGACGGTATAACATACTGATGGATATACTAACGGATCCAGAATTGTTTAACTTTTATACGAAATATAAATTCTAGCTTGAGATGAAAGAAGATCGGGGATAGAGCTTCGCCTTACCGAACGCAAGAGCTAACAGTGAAAACTCCCGATAGGTTTTTCTCTGATTTAACTCAACATTATGATTGCATTATTGTAATTTTATATAAACGCACATATTTCTCAGTTATCCCTAAACATTCCATAACAGATCATAAGCTAGGCCGATGGATTGAGTGATGAACGTCACCTTTAATTTCCCCGCTAATTGAGTGATTCTCTTAAATATTATGAAAGACAGTAAGTTGTTCTTGGGAGAACTACTGGAGAACGATTTCTTTTAAGTCTCTGCATATTACTTGTTGATCAAAATTTCTACACTGCAAGACCTATTGATTTGCTCATAGGAGCAGATATATATGGGGAAATGAAGCTAGAATGAATAAACAGGGATCATCAACACAAATGTGTGGCTCTGAAATTTGAATTGGGATGGATAATATAGGAGCGATTAAGACACACTAATAATTCGCCAAATAAACGGCTAAACAGTCTTGTTTATTATGTATATTGGCAGACATAAATAAACAACGAAAGCAGGTTTGGAAATTAGAGGAATTACATCCAATGCAGAGTTTCACTGATGAAGAATTTAAATGTGAGAAGCACTATAAAATCATCGTCGTTATTGGGTCAGGATTCCATTCAGCAGTTACACGAACTGATTCAAGGAAGAGATATAGGAGCATATAGGAGACAGCATGCATATCATTAAATGATTGATGAAAGTAAGTCTAACCCTACAAGATAATTTAACGGCTTTATTGATTAGATAGACCAAACATTATGTTGTATTTGCATCGGATATTGGAAAATGCTTAACAAATCAATCAAAGATAAAAAAAAACATAAAAAGCTGCAGATTAAAACCTGTTACTTCTGCAACGTATTTGACAACAAAACCATTACAACAATTAGCCATAGTTGAAGAATTAAGATATCCTATTGGTTCAAAGATTATTATGTATATTATCTAATTTTTGGAGCCAAGACAATATCAGATTTGATAATTACACAAAAGTAGCTTCTAAACCTTCTTTCGAGTGAAGAATTAAATCTAAGCAAATGGACAAGCAACGATATTAGGCTATATTAGAACAGCTTGTTACGGACGGGACCTTGCGGCCGCACCGTTACTAGATTATCCCTAAGTCACCATCTGCAGCGTTTGTCCGGCTTTGCTCAGTCTGGGGCGTGGAATGTTTGGTGGTGCCCTTAGAGACTTAAGTAGCTGCTAACACACGAAAAAACCATACAAACATTTCAACAATGAATCTCTCCCCGATCAATTAAATTAACGATCGAAGGTCGTCGAGTTGAACAGCTATGGAATGAACTCGGTATTAATCCGGAGGGGAATCTATTTATCCAAGGTAAACAAATCCATCAATTAAAATCACACGAACTAAGGATAATCGGTGATACTGGCCATTTCGCCTTTTCAAGACAAGCTCAAACTCATGAATCAGTCATTTCGGCCGTTTCATGTGGTTCCTCAAATCGCTTTTCGGACCCTGATACTCACAAGGGCTATATTAATCTATTAGTTGTACCGCTTATAGACACAAGACACCTCAGCACCTGTACCTGACAATTTGAGAAATACCCATTCACAAGACTCAATTAGCTCTAATACATTGCATCTTAACAAACTACGTGTCAATAATAATAACTGCCCTCATCAAAAGGTTAGTTCTTATCCGAGTCCGAATCAAGGTCTCATTCAATAAGCAGGAGTGTTGAAATTGTCAATTTCAACACTCACTGGTCACTGGTACAAATTCTGTCGACAATCTCGTAATTGTCAACAAACGTATTCGGAAAACTTACGACAGAAGGAACATCAGGTTCGGGGATAGCCCTTTCCATCAATATCGGCCCCGACACAGTTTTCTCCGGACGACGTCAAATTCAATAATGAAATCTATCGAATACACTTGTATCCAGCTCCGAACTTATCCCTAAAACTGTATATAGGTATGGACTTAACATTTTTGGTATACAGATTAAAATTTCCGAGATCACCTCCAATCCTCCTAAAATAGCAAATACTTCGTCTGGAGATGTATAGCCATTCAAAAACAGCTTTACGATGAGTTAGACCGTATATGATTCAGCTGTGCGTGATTGAGGAGAGTAAAGGTCCCTGGTGTTCACCTGTTACACTGGTGAAAAAGTCAAACAGGAAAGATCGGTTGTGTCTAGACGCCAGGGTCAATGACGTGACGTTGAAAGACACTTACCCATTACCGTTGATCGATGGTCTTCTGAGTCGGTTGGAAAATACAACTTTTATATCAAGCTTGGATTTGAAAGATGCCTTTTGGCAGATTCCACTGGACGATGATGCTAAAAACAAAACAGCATTCACGGTACCTGGTAGGCCCCTGTATCAGTTCGTTTCCATGCCCTTCGGGTTATGTAATGCACCACAAAGCATGTGCCGGTTGATGGATAGGGTGATTCTACACCTGGCACTTCTCCGGCTCATTTCTGAGCGGCTGCAGTGGGCCAACTTGACTATTAATATTGAGAAGAGCCATTTTGTTCTCTGGCACGTCAAATATCTCGGTCATTTAGTTGGTGAAGGATGTATTAGGGTTGATCCTGATAAAATTGAGGCCATTACGAGTTTTTCCACGCCCACTACCACTCGCCAACCTCATCGATTTTTAGGTATATGAGTGGATGGTATCGACGGCGACGGTTTATTGCAGAATATTCCACAGTCGCAGCTCCTTTGACGGATTTATTGAAAAACCAGGTGAAGCTTGCTTGGAATTCGAAGGCAGAAAACGCGTTTCAACAACTTAGAACGGCACTCACTACGGCACCGGTTTTGGTGCATGCAGATTACACTCAACTATTCTTTATCCAAGTAGACTCTTCAACATCAGGAGTTGGAGGGGTCTTGTATCAAGTTAGAGATGGAAAAGAACATCCCATTGCATATTACACCCACAAATTGAATTCAGCTCAACGGAAATATAGTATTACGGAGATGAAATTCAGAGAATATGTAGAAGGCTTTGAATTCTCGATTATCACTGACTATGCGATCCTCCAATGGCTCATGAATTTGAGTGATTAATCTGGACATTTAGCAAGATGGAGCTTGAAACTCCAAAGGTTCAAGTTTCATATCATACATCGAAAGGGGAGCCTTAATGTTGTTCTAGATGCGCTTTCCCGTATGCACTGTGATGCGTTGGATCAAGAAATTTACGATTCCAACATTGATGATATGTTATGCATGGATTTAACGGAACCTGAGTTTCTTGAACCAGATTATTTAGCATGAATTCAGAATGTAATTGATCATCCCAGGCGTTAAAATTAAAGATGGCAAATTGTTGGTCCAACCATCATAAGGGCAGCGTTACGAAAATACAGATTTGTCACCATGGAAACTCTTTATACCTGCTGAGTTAAATACTTTTTCTTAATTCAGTTAGCACATTCACCACCATCATCCAGTCACATGGGTATGACTAAAACTTTAGAGCAATTACAGAGTCATTTTTATTGAGCGGGGATGAGCAAGGATGTTAGAACTTTTGTACAAAATTGTTCGGAATGCAAAATAATAAAACCGACACATTGCACTACGACCACCAATGGGACAAGCCGTTGAGACGATAAGGCACTTCTATTTATATTTAGGACCATTTCCTCGATGCAAAAACCACAATACGCACATACTCGTTGGGTTAGATCATTATTCAAAATTTGTGTTCTTAAAGCCATTCACTGAAGCGAGAAAGAAATTTTTCAGACCTATTCTGTTCCGGAAACGGTACGCACTGATAATGGACAACAATCCTTATCATTGATTTTTCGACACCTATTATCCAAATATGGAATTCAACATCATCGTACACCCTATCACTCACCTCAGAGCAACGCTGCTGAACGAGTAAACCGAACCGTTTTGTCTGCAATTCGAGCTTTTACGTAAGGGATAAACTTACGGAATGGGATTGTTTATCGGAAATTGGAGCGATCATAATTCGTGACGGTTTTGTTGACGGTTTTCGTGACGGTTTTGACTAGTTAAATATTTTTTTTGATATTTCAGTTATTCCTTGAAGAAAACAACTTGTTAGAATTTATCTTTCGTATAAAAGATCGTAAGTCCAACTAGATTCTGGCATATGCAGATATGTAATCTGTGTAATTGGACTGAATTAGGAAGAACAAGCTCAGGATCGAAAACAATGGAGCCAGAATGTTGAACCGGTACGGACCAGTTAGGGCCTATAAAACCCTTTTTTGATATTTCTCAGACATCTTGAATTGCTGGCATTTTTCCTTCATAAACTTTGAAATTGATTAATAAATCTTTCCGGTGTGAATGTGTCCAGGCAGCATTACAATCTAACTCAATTTTGCATATTGAACGTATCAATTAAAACAAAAACTTCTTTTCAATAAATTTTGCGAGTTTAACTTCTCTTTTGACGAATTGTCTCCTTACGTAGCTAAGTGTCCGCGTCACTCGAAGCATTCATTATCTCTAAACTAAAATTCATTTCACTACTTTGACACTTTTATAATGTTAATGATGAACTAATTTTGACATAGTGACGATTGGATCATACGATACGAGAACAGAGTTCGCTCGATCGAATACCAACTACATTAAACTCCCAAAATAGTGTTTTTGCCTGGCTTAAAAAATAAAACTCAACACTAAGATGGCCGAATGTGAATTTCGACAGAATGTTGGTTAACAACAAAACCATTTTAAGAATTCTCTATAGAAAGCTCAACTGTTGGCTAACAAATGCAATAGTGAGATGACCGAAACAAGCGTTTTCTAAAGAGAAAATCGGCTTCATTAAAAAATTAAAATATTTTTTGATAAAATGAAGAAAAAAAGGTACTAACATTTATATGAAAAATAGTAAATTAACAAAAATCATCATTTAGGCGACAAGCAAAATTTTGCTAAGTGACATCTAGCAGGTAGTAGTATTGTTATAGTTGTATTACACAAATACATAAATACACTGTTAAATTAAATATGTTATAACCAATATTATATAAAATAGCACAAGATGGCATTCACCAATGGAAGTAACACAATTTTGAATTTTTGAAGTATATAAAATTTTAATATCGAATATTTCAATTTTAGCCGACCACCGCTGTAATGCGACTTTTTGTGTACTTTATTTTGTAGTTAAATTTGTTGGAGAAAAATGAACCACAAAAATCATACGTTTGGACGTACACAGTTAGGCTTTACTTATCCCATCCGAATTTTAATTATAAATTTTTTGGTGCCGAAACCCGGGAATTATCCCACAAAACGACAGATAAGTATAATTTCTCTATATTATTATAAAAACATTCGTGTGAAAATTCGTGAGTGACTGGTATAAAACCGCGTGTAATTTCAAGTGATAAGATTTCAAGTTTATATATCAAGTTCAAATATGACTGAGTAGAAAGGTTACGAGATCGAGCGCTTAATCAAATGCTCCATATTATGCGGTTTAGTGAATCAATTACCGAAGATACTTCTCTTGAAGACATCAAGGTTCGTTTCGAGGTTTTAGAGACTAGGTATCAAACTTTTAACACCCTTGAAGACGAATTGTGTGAAACCCCGACGTATGTAACAAATACCAATTCAGTCGATGATACATGTTACCGTGCGCGTGCATTGCTACTCAAAGCTAGTTCTAGCCTTGGACGAGGTGCGGAATGAGAGGACTCATGAACTAAATGATACGTTAGGACAGTTTATTGAACAGCAAAAAACATTTTATGAAGGTGTCAGCAGATCACAACACGTGCGCTTGCCCAAAATTAATATTGATCAATTTTCTGGGGATTATAAGTATTGGGCATCGTTCCGTGACCTATACAAAACAACAGTGCACAGGAACGACAACATTACCGCTGTTCATAAACTGCAAATTCTCAAAGGTCTATTATCGGGTGAAGCTGCTGCAATTATACGACATGTATTCCTATCACATCATTGATCGAAACATTCATGGATCAAAAACCATGTTCACGAGCTAACGGGAAAGAATTACGTCGAGTGGTAGAGAGATCTGACGAGATAATTCGTGGCCTTCGAGCATTAGGACCGGAAGCGGAAACACGCGATCCTTGGCTCACATATATATTAATAAATAAAATCGACAATGAATCCAAACAATTATGGGCTCATGAATCAGTTGGGAAAAACTTTCCTAAATTCAAAGAATTACTGAACTTTTTAACTAGGAGATGTGATGCTTTGGAAATTTGTGATGTAGCCAAAAAGGTCAATACAAGATATACTAGAAAATCGTTTGTCATTGCAAAAGGTAATACTACTAGTGAGTGTTTAGCTTGTCATCAGCCACATCCGCTGTTTAAATGTCCAGTTTTTAAAAATAACTCGCAGGCTCACAGACATCATTTGTGACCGAAATTTGTATTCAACGTCTAGGCCTTCAGCGAAGCTCATCTTCCATATCTATTTACGGCCAAGCCTCCGTATCAGCTGAAAGAACTAAGGGAAGATCGATATGACCGTACATTCGCGTGTAGACAAATACTACAAATTAAACGTTCAGGCTCATATCATCGGTAACATAACTACTATGTTACCAACTCAACAAATTAAATTACAAAACCAGATTGCGGGTTTGGACCTAGCAGACCCACAATTTTTCATACCCACCAAAATTGACGTCTTTTTAGGAGCGGGCATATTTTTTGAAATACTAAGTCCAGAAAAACGTAAGATCGAAGGCTTTCCATTATTACAAGCATCAAGGTTTGGTTGGTTTCCAGAGATACCTCATCTGTTAGCTTACTCGCAATCACTGATTCACTTATACAAACCGATGATGACGATCTGTATAAACCCTTAACAAGGTTTCGGGAGATCGAAGAAGTAGTTCCACCCATCCAATCAGTTGCGCCGGATAAAGGTTTTTATAAAACCTTAACAAGGTTTCGGGAGATCGAAGAAGTAGTTCCACCCATCCAATCAGTTGCGCCGGATAATTCATGTGAACTATACTACGAACAGACAACCACACGAGATGATGATGGTCGATTTATTGTCAGGTCACTATTTAAAGAACTAAGAACTATATTAGGTAGTTCATTCGTAGCAGCACACGATTATTAACGATTAAACGAAAGTTTATAAAAGCTCCTGATTTTTGCAAGGAATATCGATCATTCATGAAAGAATATGAGGCTCTTAGATACATGACCTAACTACCATGGAAGGATGTTCCATCCGAATTACCTTAGCAGTACGACCAAATTGAGAGTAGTTTTTGATGCTTCTTGTAAAACAAGTACCAGCGTGTCGTTAAATGACATTCTACAAACTGGCCCAAATATCCAGGCAGATTTGACTACAATAATGTTGCGGTTTCGAAAGCACAATATTGCCCTGGTTGTCGATTTAGAAAAAATGTATCAGCAAGATTACGAATTAAAAAGGATACTGAGGGTTTGGAAGAATCTCATCCAAACGCAACAGACGTATAATCAATAACGATTTTTATGTCGACGATTTATTGACTGGATGTGACACTGTGGCAGAGGCTATATCACTTAAAGACCAGTTGAATACGATTTTAATTAAAGGTGGATTTAATTTGAGAAAGTGGAAGTCCAACTCACCAGAATTTTTGAGCTCCTTTTCACATCAAGACATTCAAAATATTCCCAAACTATTGTAAGCTGATGCTTCAGTCAAAATCTTGGGTATAATATGGAATGCAGAATCAGATAGTTTCTCGTTTAAAGTGCAACAAATTGAGAGTAATATCAATTGGAGTAAACGAAAAATACTCGCAACGGCATCTAAAGTGTATGAGCCTCTATAGGCTGGCTTGCACCAACAATAATCTTGTTTAAAGTTCTAATGCAGTAAATTTGGTTACTAAAACTTGATTGGGATTCCAGTATACCTAATTTCATAAACGAATCGCTACCAGAACTCGAAGCAACTGGAATTCCTAGATATGCCTGACATCAGTAATAAACCCTCGGCAACTTCATAGTTGGATGCATTTGGTGATGCATTTGAAGCAGCGTATGGCACAGTTATTTAGTTGCGAGCTACTGATGATAGTGGACAAATCACAACTAATATTGTGTATGCTAAAGGCAAGGTTACATCAATTAAACAATTATCACTACCGAAACTGGAACTGGGCGGAGCCGTTCTACTTATCAACTTCTGTGTAAAATCATTAGCTTACGATAATATAGAGATATTTGCCTGGACCGACAGCATGATCTTTTTACACTGGTTGTCTGATGTCTCAAGAAGATGGAAAAGCTATATAGGCAATCGAACAGCAACAATCCTTGAGATGATCCCGTGAAGCAGATGGCAACATGTGTAGTCGAAAATTAATCCAGCTGATTTAATATCTCGAGGAGCAAACCCACCAGCTCTATTAAAATCACAATTTTGGTGGCACGGTCCGACCTGGTTACGTGAAAATGAACAACACTGGCCAAAATCGAATCTGACAATAACCAATGTAGACTCAACAGTATTCGAAGAACGGTCAAAATATGTAGACTTACTAACAGTGACAGACAATAACGATAACCTAATCCTACGTCTGCTAAAATCAAATTCATCTTGGTACAAAAATTCGCAAAATAATGGTATACATCTTGAGATTTGGTAGACCAAAAAGTCGATACAATCAAATTAATCATAATACTTCGATCACGACCACCGAGATGAATGAAGCAGAGATCATAATTCTTATTATCGTCCAAAAAACGGGATTTGCCAATCAATTAACGACGATCAGCAAAAACAAGTATTTGTCGCAAATCATCATTATGCTACTCTGCTAAACATCCAGTAATTTTGCCGAAGAACCATATAATATGCGAGCTGATAATTCTGCGTGATACTCATATAAAACACATGCATGCTAGCAATTCGCTTACACTCAGTATTATACGTATCAGATATTGGATCATTGCCGCACGATATATGATCAAACACTGCATAAAATCGATCAAAGTCGACCTTTTTTAAAGGTTGATCTAGATTATGCTGGACCACTCTACATAAAAATTAGCGAACGAAAAAACTGCCCCCACGGACAACGCGTATGTGGCAGTTTTTGTGTGTCTAGCTATCAAAGCAGTACACTTAGAGGTAGTTAGCGGGTTAGATACAAATTAATTTTTGGCCGCACTCAAGCGTTTTATTTCACGACGTGGCACACCAGAACAAATTTGGTGTGACAATGGCACTAATTTTGTTGGGACTAATACAGAATTAGGCAAGCTGAAACAACAAATAATACCTGAATTTGTATTGCAGAAAAGTATTGTATTTCATTTCAACCCACCGCACGCTCCTCATTTTGGGGGATTATGGGAAGCATCCGTTAAATCTTGTAAATATCACTTAAAACGGGTAACAAATATGAATCTTACATTTGAAGAACTAACAACATTAATCATTCAGATTGAAGCATTGATCAATTCAAGGCCGTTATGCAGAATGAATGAATCACAAAATGCATCACAAAATGCATTACCTAAGTAAGTCATGTCATGATAAATGAAAGACAAATCGAGACTTTACCTCGAGAGGTGCCATCGTCGCCGAAAGGAACCTCTGAGCGTGCCAAATTAAGCGAATAATTTTTCTGTCAAATGTCATCAACCATCTTCCATAATCATCCATCAGAGTCCAATTCTCATGCCCATACATAACAACGGGTCTTACCAACACGTTATGCAACCTCGGCTTGTCGATATTTGCGAGGTATTTTGACTTTAGCAGTGGACTTAGGGCATACAAAGAACGGTGACCAGCGGTAACACGGGCTTTTATATTCCTTCCCACACAATTATTATAAGTGACATGATTCCGAGGCATTTCGTTTACCAGAAGACTGATTCAATCAGGTTATGGGCCCAAACCCACTTAAATAATAAAAAAAAAGAAGTTGAATTTGTCAAATTTCGTGGTTAACGAGTTTAGCGTAATTATTTTTTTAATGTAAAAAATTAATAAAAAAAAAATTAAAATGGCGGCAACGTTTGCGTCTAAGAACAAATTGCGTGGAAGAGACAACTATGAGACATGGAAATTTGCAGCACAAGCATATCTTCAAATGATTGACCTTTGGAGTCATGTTGAGGGCACATGCAAGGAAAGTGATTCAGAAAAAAAATTGAAGATTCAAAAGCCAATGCGTCGATTGTTTTATTAGTGGACAGTGTGAATTTATCACATATTCAGAAAGCAAATACAGTGAAGGATGTTGGGGACAGTCTGAAAGTGGCGTTTGAAGATTCCGGTCTACTTCGTCGTGTAGCATTATTGCGTGAACTAGTTTCAACAAGACTAGTGGATTGCGCTACGATGGAATTTTTCGCCAACAAAATTATTATGACCGCCCACTAGTTAAAAGGTGCCGGCCTGGAAATAAACGATGAGTGGATTGGCACATTGTTGTTAGCCGGACTAATCGACGAGTACAAGCCCATAATTATGGCGAAAGAAAATTTTGACACAAAAATTTCGGCTGACTTAATAAAAACCAAACTACTTCAAGAAATTCGTTGGGATAATGGAATTGAGGGCTCTGTCTCTGCATAAGCCATGTACGTGAAGGTAGCAAAGTCAAACAATTATAAGAAGAAGAAGAAACAAGTAAAGGACGGGAAATGTTTTGGATGTGGCGTAGTTGGTAACTTCATAAACAAATGTCCGAATACGAATATGGCTCAGTTTTTTCGTGTTTGACGGCATGCAATATTAAATCGAATGAGTGGTATATAGAATCTGGTGCCTCTGCACACATGACATGTGAACAATTTTGGATGGAAAATCTCAAACCAGTGCCAGCATCAGGGGAGGTCACGATTGCAAATCAATCAAAATTGAAGGCCGAATTGATTGGCAATGTTTTACTCCAGCTACGGGTGGATAATCGTATAGTAAATACTAGAGTTCATGATGTTCTATACGTGCCACTGCCAGGACTTTGCACAAACTTTTTGTCAGTTAGTCAGTTAGTAGGCAAAGGTTTAATTGTCAAGTTTAGTGCAAATGAATGCAAAGTTTTTGACAAAAACAATAAATTACTGATTGAGGCAAAAGTAAATGCAGGGATGTTCAAAGTGACACAAGGAATTATGACATCAACGTCTAGGAGATTACGGAATGGATTTGCGGACGAGACGAGTTTTGTTGGAGGTCAACAGGACAAGTGTGAAACTTGTATAAAAGGGAAGCAGACTCGCCTTCCGTTCAAGGACAGCAAATCTCGGGCTTCCAGAGTACTAGAACTGGTGCACACTGATCTGTGTGGTCCAATGCCAGTTGATTCATTTGGCGGCTAGCGATATTTTGTGACTTTCTTGGATGATTTTAGCCACAAGATTTCCGTGTATTTCATAAAAAAGCAAATACAACACCTTGAATTTTTTTAGGATTTCAAAGCTTTTGCGGAGAATCAAACGGGTCACAAAATCAAAACGTTGCGATCAGATAATGGAACAGAATACTGCAACAAGGAGTTTTCTAAATTTCTCCGAGATTCAAGGATACAGCATCAAACAACTGTACCCTATACGCCAGAACAAAACGGCAAGGCGGAACGGATGAATCATACATTGGTGGAGCATGCGAGATGTATGCTTTTTGACGCAAAGCTTGACAACAGATTTAGGGGTGAAGCTGTCAACACAGCGGCTTATCTTGTGAATTGTTTACCATATCGTGGGGCTATCGATTAAACGCCCGAAGAAATTTGTTCTAATAAAAAACCAGATTAATCCAACATGAAAGTTTTTGGATGCAGGGCAATGGTCCATATTCCGAAACAAAAGCGCCAGAAATTTGATTCGAAATTAAAGGAATACATCATGGTCGGCTACAGCGAGAATAGTAAAGGTTATCGAGTTTTTGATTTAAAAAAATCACGAGTGGATCTCAGTCGTCATGTCATATTTTTGGAGTACCAACGCTGTGAAAACAAGGTAATTGATTCTAACGAATTTTCTAATCATTTTTATCCATTCAAAGATGATAGCAATGAAGTGGAGGATGAGGCAATTGTTACAACTGCAAATTCAGAAGGCGTATCTAGATATCAAAAAAGTGAGGATCTAACAGCTGAAGATTCAATTGACGTTTCGGGTAGTAATGAACCGTCAAATGAGGAAGAGAACGATGTTTCGTTAGAACCGCGTCGTTCATCGAGAGAGCACAAGTCGACGAAAAGTAATGACTTCGTTTATATTGTATCTTGTGTTCAATTTGTTGATCCATTGTCAGTGAAGGAGGCTATGAGCAGCTCAAATGCGTCTCACTGGAAAAAAACTATGGAAGAAGAGTATCGTTCGTTAATCGAAAACGAGACGTGGCCGCTTACAGATTTGCCACCTGATCGTAGAGCAAATCAAAGCAAATAGGTTTTCAAGACCAAGTACAACGGAAAAGGAGTGGTAAATCGGTACAAGGCTCGTTTGGTAGTGAAGAAAAGTGCTCAGCATATGGGCATTGACTATGAAGAGGCATTCTCGCCCGTAGTGTGCTACTCGTCGTTACCTCTTTTGATTGCAGTAGCTGTGAGATACGATTTAGAGATCGATCAGATAGATGCGATCACAGCGTTTCTTAATGGCGATTTGAGCGGGAAAATCTATATGATTCAACCTGAAAAGTTTAGTGATGGAAGTCAATGTGTTTGTCGTTAAAAGAAGTCGTTATACGGACTCAAGCAGTTCAGTCGTGTATGGAATCAGCGTTTGGACACTGCCTTGAAGATTTTTGGCATGAAATGCTCAAATTACGATGCATATATTTATTATTTAATCGATGGTAGTAAGATGTTGATTGTGGCAGTATATGTTGACGACTTGCTCATTTTTCCAACGACAAAGTTTTGAAAGCTGAATTGAAGTTGTGTCTTCAAAAGAAATTTAAAATGAAGGACATTGATGAAGCCAGTTTATTCAAAATATACTAGAACATTTCCAAATGGCCGACTGTAATAGTGTGAGTGTTCCAGCTGATCCAAATCAGAAACTTAATTCAGAAATGACGTTGAAGAATGAGTTAGATCGTGAATCCATGAAGGATGTGCCATATCAAGAAGAAGTAGAGGGCTTGTTGTTTGCTGCCCAGGTATCACGACTAGATATACAGTTTGGAGTAGGAGCTGTCAGCAGATTTAAATTTGTTTACGTCACCACGATCAATATGTCAGCAGACAGCCTTACCAAACCGGTGACAGCAGAAAAACACAGGTTCTGTTCAATGGGAGTAAATCTTGTAAAGAGTTGAGTGCTAGAAAATAAGGCTCTAGTGGAGGTGTTGAATTATTTAGTGTGAGAGAGCCTTTATTTTGTTTTGTTTTTAATACTAGCCGCTTGTGGCGTTCTATTTCCTTGTACTTATTTTCTAAAATAAATACCACGTGTATGGACGATTGCCTTTTTTATTCGGATTATATTTCTTTTTATTTAACATAATCACATCACAAACAGATAGTTCCACAAAGTATCCCTTCCGAATATCAAGAGCTTGGAGCTAATGTAATCAACTCCAGGAGAATGAATTTGTTTAGTCTCTATACATGGCCAGTGCGAATTTCTCGTAGGATAGGCCCTTGGTATACATCTTCGCAGTCAACTTTCATCTACAGGTTACGCCCATAAATAAAACAAACCAATCCGCACATAAACTTTTGGATTATTTTTCAAATAGTTTTGAATTCGGTTTGTTTCGGTATTTAAGAAATATCTTCGAAGAAAGTGACTTCCCTTTAGGACCTGCGAAAATCAATGTAGGCTCAGATTTCGTTTAACAAAATTACGTGCAATATGAAACTTTTATCCTCTTATTTAAAGATACATTTTCTCATAAATTAGCTTCTAATCAACTTTCTGTTTTACTTTTTACATATAAAAGTGATAATATAATTTATTATACCATTGAAAGATTAATACCAATAGTACAAAAATCACAAATAAAAACTAATGAGAGCATTAATCTTACAAAGATATATAATTTCTTTTGAGTAAATACATAACAATACCAAATAGATACTCGATGGTACAAAAATATGTACCAAACCACTTTTTGCTGTTAAATAAATTTTCTAAAACAAAATTGTATCTAAAAATGTATATCATTACGATGCGATTTGTTGCTTATGATTTCGTTCAAATTAACCTCAATTTTATGATATCGATGATGACCTAACCACAAAACATTTTTACTCTGCGCATAAAATGATCGCAAAAAAAAAAATAAAAACTCTTCTCGGCGTCCAAACGAATAAAATTATTTATTGTATCGAATATTTTAGGTTAAGTATAGAGATTTCACTTTTATTTGATTGATGCAGATTATCTTTATTGACTTTAATCGAATTATATTATCATTAAAACTTATATATACTTATCGAACTTAAAACTAATCGTGGATATTTAAGTTATGAATGGGAGCAACAATATACGAAGCTATTCAATTGACGAAACCATTATTTTGGTAGAAATAGTATGAAACTCTAAGAAACAGTCTGTCGTTATGTTCACTTTTATTTTTTATTGCAAATCATCTGGTTAATTATGAGAACTCGATACATAAAAATTTATTAACAAAATTAAAAAATGATGGTGGATTTACATATGCGACGTGTGACAGGTTCTATTAGCCAATCAGAAACGAGTATTTTGAAGATCTATACACGACACACGCCAATAATTTTTGATCGTTTTGCCACGTCATGTTTATTTGTTTTTTTTTTTTTTTAATAAACGGACTACTCGATAAGAAATAACAAAAATTATTTAATTAGTGTGCGTGGCTAAACCACATATGTAAATTGTTGTCTAGAAAGCGTCACTTTTATTACTACCCGTCACAAGTCATACGTCACATATGTAAATCAACCTTGAATAGCTATCATCAGATTATATTTGTACACGCCGACTAAGATTAGTGTCAGCCAAGTTCGTCGATAAGTTTATTGCACTCTTAAGGTGCATTGATAGTTAAAATCACCGAACGAATAAAATCAGTTGACATTTAATTATGTTCTCTCGTTAATTTATATTTGTTGATGTAATTCAACACAAAACTGTTTGTTCTGTTGACATTTTAGTATTGCCATATTCAATTTAATAGTATAAATTCAACATTCCACCTTGATATTAGAATTAAATTACGTTACTCGACATTTGCTTTCAATGAAGCTATCTTTGGCTTTGTTGAATAATATAATAATTTTTCGTTTTAATACACAGCCTTAGTTTTTTAATGTAGCTGTCAAGAAAGAATAAAATGTTGGTTGGGTGCTGAATTCAAAAAAGGAGAATCAGCGTTTATGTTTGTTATGTGTTTGGACAACCGTAAAATTCATAATCCTGCGCTATTAATTATTAACAGGCTCGTGTCCTATTAGTAGGCCTAAAGGCAAATCTCGTCCTCCATGGTGGTCGAGGGAGCTACATGTAACACGGTTGAAATGCAAGAAGCTCTCCAAAATCACGAATAGAACAATGGCTGGCGTGGACTGGAACTTCTATAAGGAAGTCTTCAAATCATATAAATACGAATTAAGAAGTGCCAAAAGCAAAGCTTAGAGACTATTCTGTGATAACATCCAGGAGTCCTCTGAGTCAGCTAGGCTTCGTATATCTACTTGTCTTTCCATTACAAGTTACCTACAACGACCGGATGCTATATGGACAACGGGGCGAAATCACTGGAGCTCCTACGGGAAACTCATTTCCGATTTTTCGAATCTCCGACTGTTCTGTCTAAAACAAATAGGGCGAGACCCGTGCTGGGAAAAATGTCAACAGGAGGAATATCTTGTTGTCAGTAAATAGTTTTAAACCTTTTAAGTCAGCAGGTCTGGATGGCATTATTCCTGCCAACATCCAATAAACCAGTGACTTAATGGTTCCCTGGCTTCAAGTGATTTTTAAAAGTAGCATGGAACTATGTCATGTTCCCAACAAATGGACTGAAGTAAAGGTCATTTTTATACGTAAGGTGGGAAAACGATCTCATTGCGATCCAAAAGACCGTATACCCATTAGCTTATCTTCGTATTAATTGAAAATTCTAGAGAGACAGATAGCAGCTTATATTAGAGGCTCAATCGTGCCGGTAAAGTTAGCAACATCTCAACATGCATACTACAAGGGGAAATCAGTGGAAACTGCACTGCCTTCCCTGTTAGGCCCTATTGAAAAATCGCTCGAATATAATGAATTCTCTTTGGTGACTTTCTGGGGGCCTGTAACAATATCAAACCAGAGGTGATCACGCAGGTACTTTCAGATTTGGGGCTGGATGTGTAACTCGGATGCTAGATTGCTCAAATGCTCAGAGACATTTTGGCTAATCTTGGTGAGGAATCCTTCCTGAAAGTTGTGAGTAGAGGTACACCGCAGGGTGCTGTATTATCTCTCCTTCTTTGGAACTTGGTTATAAATGACCTGTTATTAAACCTAGAGAGGTCTGGCTTTAAAATGGTTGGTTATGCAGATTATGTTGCTGTCGGCGCTTTCGCCAAATATCCTAACACCCTCACAGATTTTAAGCAAAATTCTCTTGGCATCCTTACCAAATGGACCAATAAGTGCGGTCTAAGTGTTAATCCACTTAAAATTGAATAGGTCTTGTTTTCTAGGACAAACTTCGTCGTTTTGACCCTCCAACTCTCAATGAGGTTGGCTTGAACATCACAGATAAAGTGACATTCCTGGGACTTATTGTGGACAACAAACTAAGCTGGAAACCTTATTTATTGGAAATGATAAAGCTACAATAGTGCTGTACTCCTGTCACAATGCCATTGGGAAAGTATGGGGTCTAAACCCTTGCATCGTACATTGGTAATAAAAGGCACCCATCTGTTCTAATTAATAAAGGTATCCCCAAAGCCATTGACTATACCACCCCGACATCAGACCTCGAAGTTAAAGTTCTGACTGTTATTCCCTCCAGAGAGGACTAGACGGACGAAGCAGTTTTGAATCCCGGTAAGCTTAACTTCTTTACGGATGGATTGAGAGTTGGACAGCAGGTTCGGATGTGGGGTGTTCTGCAACAAACTAAATTTAAACCTCTCTTTTTGCCTTCCTGATCACTGTAGTGTTTTTCAGGTGGATCTCATCGCAATCAAAGAAGCCATAGAGCCATAGAGTGGATGAAGTATCATCTAATATCTGTTAGGGATATTGACATTTTTACGGAGATCCAGGCTGCCATTAAAGTTCTACAGTCAGGCTTTATCGCGTCAAAAGTAGCCCGGAACTGTCTCTCATCTCTTAACGAGATGGCAGAACAGTTCAACATTCAGCTTACATGGGTGCCAGGGCTTTTCAATATAACGGAATTTAAAAGCTGATGAACTCGCCCGTCAGGGTACCTCTTATCGCATCTTACCATGCTGAGGAAAGGAAGAAGCTTATAAAATCACAAACAGTAAATATGGGCAAATTGTGAATTGAATTGATTTTACCGCTTTACGTCATGTAATCGCCGAAAATCTAATTTACACATTTCTTCTAAAATTGGATTGGATTGGATCCATCCTCCATTTTCCATTTTAAACTAAATATGTTAACCAAATTCAACAGTATTGTTTTGGTATTTTTTTTCAATTTACAACAACAATCGCATAGAAGGACGTTGAAAACAAATTTAGCTAAATTGAAAAGATATTTAAATTTACGTAAATTAAATTTAATTTTTGGATAACGATATTGCAACATGAAGTCAATTCATATAAAACTGAATTTTAACCCCTGCATTTATCAGATTTAGTTCGGTAATGGCTTCATTTTGCTTGGCTTGAAATTTTCTTTCCAACAGGCAATTTTCAAGAATTGCATGAAATTTGTTTGGGAGCAGAGTTTTTATTTTGTATATCAGGCCCTCGTGCCACACTTTGTCAAAAGCTTGTGCAATATCCAGAAAAACGACGGAACAATATTTCTTTTCATCTAGAGCTAGTTTAACTGCGTTTACAACTCTATGCACCCGCTCTACAGTACTATGCTGGTCACGAAACCCAAACTGTTGGTCTGGTATAATGTGCTCTGCAGATAATATTGGTTTTAATTTTTGTAGTAACATTTTTTCAAAAAGTTTTGAAACTGTCGGAAGAAGACTTATCGGCCTGTATGACGCGACTTGCGTTTCGTCCTTACAAGGCTTTGGGATCATTATAATTAGTGACGTTTTCCATTTTTTAGGAAGATATCCAAATCTTATTATTGCATTAAATATATAGGTTAAGAGTTTTATGCATTTTTCTGGTAATTAAATCATGTCCTGGAGCTTTCTTTGGGTTTAGACTTTTAATAGTAGTTTTAACACTTTTTCTCTTAAATTTTATAGGATTTACGATATAATCAACCTTTGCATAATCCGGCAGTATACGAACACTGCTTTGCTCATTTAGTGTAAATACTTTTATTAAATGGTTGGAGAAAACATTAGCCTTTTCAATGTCACTTCTGGCCCAATGGCCATCTGGTTGTCTGATTGGTGGATTCGATAAGGCTGTTCTTCTTAATTTTTTTTGTAGCCTTCCATAAAGAGTAATCCGTTTTTTCCGTTGCCGATAGCTCACTCGGATAATTCTGTATTCCTTGATCTGCTTCCGCTACCAAGGCTCGTTTCAGAGCTTTAAAAGCTTTACTTAATTTGCATTTAAGTAGTGGAGGATTTTGGTGCTGTCGGCGTATTTTCCGCTTTTCTTGATTAACTGATGAAAGTTAGGTGTTAGCCTATTGACTCTTTGAGAGCTAATAACGCCAGGTGTAGCCTTTTTTGCAGCGAATCCAATTATTTGAGTGTAATTTTTTGTTGCTACTCAATATCTTCTGTTGTGGACAGAGGGATGTCCAGTTGGAGGTTCTATATTTCTATATTTATCCCATTTAGTAAATTTGCTTGTTAGACGTGTAGATGGATCAATTTTTAAAGCATCGCTACTCAATTTGACTATAATTGGAGAGTGTTCAGATGATAGGTCATAGCAATCGTCTACTTGAGCATTGGTGCAGACGATTCCTTTTGTTACACAGAAACCTATAAGATCAGGTATTTTCTTTCTATCTGTAGGCCAGTAAATAGGATGTTGAGAAGATAAGTAACCTAGATTTTCCTGGATAATTGCTTCATAAAGTTGTTTACCATTAGGTGAAGTCAGCCTCGAACTCCATTGTAAATGTTTAGCATTGTGATCGTCAGTAAATTGCTGCTTTAATTGCGTGTTTGGGTTGGCAGTAAACGGCAGACATTACACAATTACAGACCATTTCTCTAGGCAGATATTAGTTGCTTGTCCATTCAGCGTACATTAAGCTTTAGCGTGGCCGTATTCTTGGCACTTGATGCATGCAACTGGTCCGGTTTTCTTCATGGGTTCCTCTACGGTGATTTTGCGGTGCAGTAAGTATTTTACTTTCATCCCGTCGGGCTCAAGTTCTAACCGGAACATTGGTTGTGATAATTTTTCACGATTTAGGATGTTTGTGATTGACATTGCTTGGAATCCTTTTTCAGCGAGAGCAGCATATATATATATATATATATATATATATATATATATATATATATATATATATATATATATATATATATATATATATATATATATATATATATATATATATATATAACTTGTATATATGCAGCTTTCTAATCCTTTTAATACTACGGTCAGTTCCTTTTGGCTTTTCAGTAGGTAATTATAATAATACTTACTGGCTTGATCAAAATGATTTATTATAGCCACCAATTTTAAATGGCTGGATTTTGATTTCATTTATATTTCCTCTCTTAAGCGGAGCAATATAAAATTTAGCATCTGTTAAAGTACCTATAATTTTCACGATTTCATTACTTGAAGCCTCTCTTAGATAAATCGGTGGCGGCTTGTCGTTTTTTACTAGGCCATCGGACATTTTTACTTCTATGCCATCGGACGCATCAACCTTTAGGTTAGACAATTTATTATCCAAAGGTATTTGGGTGGTAGTTTCTCCTAGCCTTGTAGCTTTGCTTTTACAAACAAATTGCGCTGATCTTAGGCTTCGTTTGCGCTTAGTAACAGTAATATACTGTCTATAGAGAGACAGATAGAAACTTATATTAGAGACTTATATCAGTCGAGCCGGTAAAGTTAGCAAATCAGTGGAATTAGGGAAATTAGTGGAAACTTCACTGCATTACCACTTAGGCCCTTTTGACAAATCGCTCGAATATAATGAATTCTCTTTGGTAACCTTCTGTGATAAAGAAGGAGCCTTTAAAAATGTCAAACCAGAGGCGATAACGCAAGCATTTTCAGATTTGGTGCTGGATGTGTCATTCGGATGCTGGAATGATCAAATGCTCAGAGATAGGGTCATTTTGGCTCTTAGAAAATCTGCTAATGGCTTTTGAAATTCTAATGACCATATTGATTTTCCGATTAGTGAAAATGCCAAAGTTGGTTCGTTTTTTAATTCACCCGTAGTATACAGAGACAAAACCGGATCAATTAACCTATGTCGTTGAATGTTTATACCATAAACAGTCCCATAACGAGTCCTGAGTATTTCAAAAATCTGCACCGATGATGGTCAGAGTAACATTTGCGATGATAAAATCCCACATGAATTTACAACAAATACCTGTATATCTAACTTAAAATTTTATGAGCCACAAGCTCTAACTGCGGTATCATTGGCAGCGAATAAATTAAAAGCTGCATCAATGATAGGCAGTTTTGTACGATTAACTGCAAAAATTTGGCTTTCGAAAATTAAAAGGAGACAGGATACCTGACCATCGTTTTTTGTCGCAGTTACCTGATGGTCCTTAATTTCTTCACTGATTACCTATAAAATTAGCGTGGTATTTACAGCCAGTTAACAATGCTGTGTTCCCGCCATTATTATCGATGGAAGGATTTTTTGATGTTAACCGCGATGTGTTTTGCGGTTAGACCTTGACTTATACGGAGAACCTGCGCGAGAGTGATGTCTCTAATTATTATTGATTATAGAGTTTATTTTTCCGATAATATCTCCGTTCGGAACAGCAGTTTGTTAACGGAATGAACCTGTGTTTGCACTATTGTTTCGAACACATTTTCGGTGAGCTCGGCAAGCAAAGTTTGCAAATAAAATCAACACCATTTGTACTTGGTGTGGGATACGATTTAACTACACTTGTCTCACTGCCCTTTCACTAAATAACGTTCCAGTATTTAGTTTGAACCTTGTTAGTAATTGCAACGGTTTCACTTTGTATCGAAAACGTTTGGATTGGCATTTTCGATTGAAAAATGACGTATGGGTGACTAAGTGGAATTTTCCGTGTTTTGAATTGCTCGACCGATAAGGTGATGTAGCTGATCATAAGTCAGCGTAACTTTCGCTTGTTCCTTAGAAGACGTAGTAGCTAAATCCTCTATATAGTGAATGTCTGCATTTGCGTCATCCTCGTGAACACAGTTGACAACAGGATGCAAAAAGCCAAAATCAATGACGCGCAATTACATAGTTTCGGTTGAAATTTACTATCTGCAATTACATTGCAGACTCAATATTTCAACATAATTTAGTTCAATTACTCCTTAAAGATACAATAAGAAAAAACAGCAGATTTGTATAGACAGCATAGTGCTGTACTAAATAACAGTTTTTTTATATTCTCATCTCCTGAGTTTTGCACCATAACGAAACACAATTTAATTAACAAGAAAAATTGGTAATTCTGGTATATCCGAGTTAGCTGATTAAAAATGTGTGTTTCACAGGTTTGCTGATGGTTGGAGAAGAACATATTACACAATAGACAATACATTGATCGATAAATCAATAAATTGGTAGCTCTTGCAATGCTTCAATGCTGTCTTCCAATGCGTCAATCGAAGCGGGCTTGTCAGCATAGACATAAACCTTAACATAGCCCCACAAAAAATAATCTAAAGGCGTTAAATTGCACGATCTAGGCGGCCAATTGACCGGCCCCAAACGTCAAATAAAGTGTTCACCGAACTTGCCTCTCAATTGGTTCATTGTTTCGCGTGCTGTGTGGCATGTGGCAACGTCTTGTTGAAACCACATGTCATGCAAGTTAAGTTCTTCCATTTTGGGCATAAAAAGTTGGATATCATCTCACGGTAGTGCTCACCATTCACAGTTACGTTGCGATTCGTATCATCTTTAAAGAAGTACAGTCCGATGATGGCACCAGCCCATAATCCGCACCAAATAGTAACTCTTTCTGACAATGCTCCTGGCAGATCTTCACTCCAAAATTGACAATTCTGCTTATTTACGAATCCATTCAGCCAAAAATGAGCTTCGTCGCTGAACGCAATTTTTCGATAAAAAAATGGCCCAATGTGGCCCAATTGCTGCGATCGACGCTGAATCGATAATTGATGGTCATCACTAACACTAGGCCGATACAGTTGCGATATTTTCTTCAGTTCGCACTGTACGTAAGCGTGTTGGTGATTTAATGTCCAATAATGTAAATTTGGTGCGAAATTTAGTCACAATAGCCCGAATAACCGCTTCAGTGGGTCGATTAAACTGACCATAAAATAGAAAAAGCGCGCGATGAACTTTCTTAACAGAGCACACATTTTGATAATAAAATTCAATGATTTGTAAGCGTTGTCCGTTTGTAAGACGATTCATGGATAAATTATAGACCAAACTGAAGATGTTTGACAGTGACACAAAACACGAAACATACGTGACCTGTCAAAATCAGTGTTCAAAAGAAAATAGTTTAAGAGCTGCTGTAATGAAAAAGGTATTCAAATGTCATTAACTGTTCCGTATAATCCAGAAATGAATTCAATTTCCGAGCGATTGAATCGAACACTTGAAGAAAAGTCAAGAACAATGCTTTTGGCAAGTGTACTGACTATGGAAAGTTTTGGAACGATCACCGACAAGTGCAGTTGGAAAGCAGTTTGAAGAGAAAACCCCGGCTGAAATTTGATTTGGTCAAAAACCGAATTTGTCACATCTTCGTATTTTTGGTTGTGAATGGTACAATCATATCCCATCGAATAATCGTACCAAATTACAGCAGATATCATCGAAATGTATTATGCTCGGATATGGTTCATCATATGGTACATATCGTTTATGGGATATAGAACAAGCAACAGCAAATAATGGACAGAAGTGTAACTTTTAACGAGTCATCGGTTTTAATTAGAGAAAAATTGATTAGGATAATCGATTCAGAGGCGGTTAATGATGACAGTTCGAGTGATCGAGGTATGAATGATACAAGTGACCAGTCATTCGATAAACGTAATGATATGCAGTCAGATGGCAACGAAAATCGAGAAATCCTCAGCATCAATATGGATGGTGCTGGTAACGGCATGATCTGTTCCACGGTGTAAATTTGGATGTCCCCGGTGACGACCAAGAAAATATCAACATTGGTAACAACGACAGGACAATTCCACGGAAAAGTATACGAATTCGGCGAGCACCTAATCGATATGGTGAATGAGCAACTATGAGTGAAGATTTTCACAATGCATTGATTGCTAGAGAATTTCAAGAGGATACAAATCTTGCTTTATCAGAACAGTTTATTGAAGATGATCCATCATCGATATCTGAAGCAAAACGTCGAATTGATTAGTCGGAATGGAAAAAGGCGATCGATAGTGAATATCAGTCTTTAATTGACAACAAAATTTGGGCTGTTTGCGATTTACCAAGCGATAGAAGTGCCATTACAAACAAATGGGTCTTTAAGTTGAAAAGAAAAGCTGATGGATCAAATGATAAGTACAAAGCAAGATAATTGGTAGCACGTGGTTTTACTCAAAAGCTAGGATTCGATTATGATGAAACATATGCACCAGTGGCAAAATTAGTTACATCGAAAATTTTGCTGTCAATTGCCAATCGTTATGATATGCATCTTCATCAGATGGACGTTAAGTGCGCATTTTTGAACGGTGATTTGAACGAAGACATTTATATGCGACTTCCAGAGGGTTTTGGACAAGGTGATAAAGTGTGCAAATTAAATAAAGCACTTTATGGACTGGAACAAGCATCGCATGCATGGAACGAGAAGTTCACTAATTTCACGATTCAAACTGGATTCAAGCACTGCGAATCGGATCAATGTTTATACGTGAAGGAGCAAAATGGAAGTAAAAGTTATGTGCTATTATACGTCGATGATACATTGATATTTTGCCGAGATATCAAAATGATTTTGAGCTGTGAAGAAATTTCTATCAAATGAATTTAATATGACTGATGTTGGTAAAGCGAGCTCATTTTTGGGAATGCAGGTTGATCAAAACATCGAAAAGGGCACCATTACGGTGAGTCAGTCAAGATATTTGGAGAAAGTTTTGCAAAAGTTTGGAATGCAAAATTTTAAACCTAAATCGACACCAATGGAAAAGGGTTTACATCTTGATTTGGGTCAAAATGGAAAATGTTCGAATCATCCATATCGTGAATTGATTGGGAGTTTAATTTATGCACATGTGACTACCAAACCAGATTTGTGTGCCTCAACTGGATATTTCAGTTGTTTTCAAAATTGTTTCAGCGATACTCATTTCAATTAAGCGAAACGGATGAAGACAATATATCTTCAAACATAGTCTGTGAAACCAAGTGGCCGACATGATGACAAAAGCACTTAGAAAAACCTTGTTTATCAAGCATCGTAAAGATTTAAATTTAGTTTAAAGAGTTTGAATCATTTAAGTTTTTCATTTTCATTTTTTTTGTACTAGTTTTTTTTTATATACTTCTATTAAATTAAGAAGTGTTGGAATTAGGCTTGCCAACTTTGGAAAATGCCAGAGGAGGACAGTTAAACTTTGTTTTAAGCACTGCTACCGACAAAAACATTTTACCATTTTGTAAGCTCACAATCCATACACATCCATTTTGACAAATCTTCACTAATGAAATGTAAAGCTGAAATATAAATATGAAGCTGATAAAGCTATCAGCTATTATAGTTCTATCTTTAGCAGGCAATAAAGTTATATATGGTCTATATGCACGGTATTGAATGGTATTGGTATCTTATCAATCGGATCTAATTCCCCTTCCTTGTGTCCTGATAATGCTTTTGTATATTCCCACTCGATGCAAGCTGCCATACATTAAACATTTCTCTGGAGCATCTTTAATGTCTTCTAAACTCCACATATCCCATATAGTTGATATTTAGTTAGGCGAATCTCCACTTGATCATTCTAGGAATGACTCATTTATGCATCCTGCGTCAGTCTTACGAACATAAGTAAACTGGCCGGTTGCATCAGTTCTTCCACACCGTTTATATTTTGACTCAGCACCACCACATGCTTCATTTGTACTCCTGGTCGACATTCCATGACAAAGTCGTAATCTGCTAATTTTAGCCACCATTTCAAATTCTTAGTATTACATTTTTTTGCTGGCCAAGTTTGTAATGACGCACAATCAGTTATCATCGCGACGAAGGCTAAGACTCCCAATTAGTATAAATTTTGTTTACATCGGGTGGTCTGTTAGTTTAAATAGGCCACAGGTCAACCTCTTTTTATACTGATTGACTTGCAACAAAAATCCACCTAACCTTTTCGTTCAAGCATCGGTAACCACTTCTTATTCGATAGGATCCCGCCAATTCCATAAATAATAGTCGTATCTGAGTTCTGTTCTTAGGCCGTGGAAAATTTACGTCGGTATCTGTTTTTTATCTTCCAAGTGTAACTAGCGAGCCTGACACTTCATGTCCTAAAAATTCTACCGTAAGTTTGAAAAAATCGGTATTTTCCAGGTTAAGAAATAGACCATGTCACTTTATTACATCTAACAACCGCTCTAATTTTCCCATATCATCTAGATATACCGCTATTCCATTAGTCTCGTCAACCTTGCAATTCATAATTGGGATTCATTCTGGAAAATAGCTGGGAATTGGCCTACCCAAAAGACAGCCTTAGAAACTTATGATGTCCATCAGCAGTAACAAAAGCGGTTATGGCTATTGCATTTGGAGTATTCTAGACTCATCGCTACCTGGTAAAATCCTGATGATAAACCTGAAGTAGACCTTCCATAATCGCTAGAGGAGATCGGATTATGCGTTTACTTGTCGATAATCTATTCACATGCTTTCCTCTCTTGTTTTCTTTTTATTATTATTAATTTTTTTTTAACATAACCATTCGCCCATCTTTACTCGTTCACATTCACTACCGTATGGTCGTTATTTTCCAGTCCTTCTCTTTGTTATTTATATTCCAGGGTCGCGCTCTATAAAAATTATATTTATTTTTCTGGTGGAGGACATTTATGTGTTCGTGGAGGATGGAGGCAATTTCTTACAAAAGGAGGACTGTCCTCCACAAAGGAGGACGGGTGGCAAGCCTAGTTGGAATGCTAATTTAATCGAGGCATAAGCGCGGTCTCGTTTAGTTAATATATTATCTGACAGAGCGCGTTATATATATATATATATATATATATATATATATATATATATATATATATATATAACATTTTTTACTGTGTAAAAGACGTGTTTTAAGCTAATTCTTTTTTGTCTGTGAAATGCTAACCTTTAAGCATCTCAATAAAAACTATTATTAAATCCAATCTTCTAAGAGTTTTATTTCAATTGTTGCAAATTACAAATTCTAATTTACGTAATCAAATCATAAATCTCTGATCCAACCATCAAGTTTCATTCCGTTATTAGTTTCAAACGACGAACCTTTTAAATTTTGTTGTAAATGTTCTGCAACGGATAGGTGTGTAAATATCGATTCAAAATAGTTTGAACTTTAGAAATTATTTATGCGTGTTTTATTCCGTTAAATCTTAATTTATCGAAATTTTGTTTGTTTGATGACTGAGTGTACGAATGATACATAGAATAGATATTAAGTAGAAATCCGTTAATTTTTACGTCTAAACATTTTTTTTTCTAAAACTATAGAATGCAATATAGAGAAAAAATATTTTAGATTATGTAATGTGGTAATAAATGAAGGCCATTATTAAATAAAAAAATTTTAGATTTTTTTTTGTGCAGGTTAACAATCTTTTGAATCATTTGAATCTTTTAAATTGCGACAGACAAATAATCCAAATCGTACATGTAGAGATCATCTAAAAAAATCGTGTTATAGTACGTCGACTACGTTCGACCTTTGCAATCCTTTAACCTTTTACGACGTGGAAGCGAATATTTAAGAAAAATTCTCACATTTCTGCCCTTTGTTTTATTTTGGGCAAGATGACCAATAAAATATATCAATATGTAAGATTATTAATAATTCTTTATTTTTAATTCTTTATTACAAAAGCATGTCTTTTCACTGTGACATCCGGAAGAAGACAGCCGTTCTCTTCCTTCCATTATATGTTATCCAAACGTACACTGTTATACATGTTATTTTACTTATGCCATCTATTATATATTCCATACTTTAAACTCGTCTCTTCTAAAGCTTAAAAAATTTTATAAAATACAATAAAAAAACTATATTCATCACACTAAATTCAACCATAAACTTATTTAATGACTTCATACTATACATACATATTTGGGCAAATACTCAATAATCTAGCCATTTGCAATTCGCAAAAAACTTTTAAGGTGACAGCACTAAAGCTGTAGCTTACCACATCACTTGTTTTGGATAAGCACCGGCAAAGACGGTGTGTTGATGATAATGATAACCGATCTGTTGTCCTCTTTAGTTTTTTCCACCCTGGCAAAAGGTCATCTTTTTTCCAGTTGGAAGTTGGCAAAATATCTTTTGGATTGCTCGGTTCCGCCGGAATCCACACCCGAGCTTTCGGGCTATTGGGAATATCCTCCAACGAAATAACATCAAGCCTGGCTCCAGGCCAAACCTCTCCAAGGCTGCTAATCGCCTTTTTGTAAAGATCTAGAGATCGCTGATTTGCACAGGATGCCAATTTAACATGGTTCCTGTAACAACCTCCATCCCGGCATATAGGAACTACACCAGGGTTTCCCTTCATAAACTTTTCAAATTGTTCAAGCTTCCGCTATTACCACAGGCGGGAGCTGAAAATTATTTTTCCGGGGTAACTTTTTGGTTACTTTTCACAAAAAGTATAAATTAACTATAATAATTTTAAACTACAAATAAACTATAATACTTTTTAGTTCAGTTTAGCGTCAAGTTGAGGTACAGTTAGCGACTTTTGTCTACTTTTGTGTAGTTCCATCTGTCTAGAAAAAACATAAACTGACTCGTTATAATTTAGATTAGTTAGTTTAGTCGATTAAAGTACATCGCATTAAGGATGCCGTTCAAAAAGTACGAATTGTATTCCTTGCATTAAGCATGGGCCAAACATATGGTTAATAGACCACGCAAAACTTATGATTGATCTGACAATGTCACAAATACGTTGACGATTGTAAACTGTGCTGTTTAGCATAAGAGAGCAGTGATAGAGAGAAAAGGCCAGAAGTCGCTGCACTAGAAAATGGTTATGAGAGGTTTAGCAAACTCAAAGTTTTTCGACTACTTTACAGCGGCTCTAACTGAGTGAGAGCGCAGATGTTGTTGGTGTTATATGAAAGGTAAGAAATATAATGAATATATCATTTAGATGTGCCTGTAAGTATCGGATGTTAATAGTCGGTTAAACTTTTTTCGATTGTAAAATAAAATCTCTGATCACGCAAAACTTGGCAGATCAGCTACTACTGATCACTACATATTTTATAGTGGAATTTGATACAACTTAAATTTCCTCTCACTTTATCATCCGCTAACTTATCCATCCGGTGCTACGATCACCAACGTAAAATTATATTAAAAAAAAAAGAAATTTAATCAAACAAAAAATGTCAATACACCTAGACGTACCTATTATTTTCAATTAAATTTTACCCATTTGTATTTCGATTAATTTCAATAAATTAAAATTTTATTGAATTCCAATAAAATTGAAAATAAATTACAAAAGTACACAAACAACAATAAACTTGATCTTGAGCATACAGCTATGACTAAATATTATTATTGTTCATTGATCGATTAAATTGATCGCAATGACTAAAATGTTGTACACGTTTTCTATCTTCCATCTTCAATGCTTTTTCTTGTTTTTGTTGATCATGATCATCATTCTTATTGCGTTAAAGAGCCGATATACCGGTTAGTTGATATATGTAATGCGTGATAGACGTTGTTTCGATTTAATTTATAAAATTATTACGGAAGTTTTGTCTTTGAAAAACGAAATTATTGCGAATAACGGAACTTATTCCATTAGATAATACGATCGAATTAATTATAAGAGTTTGTTGCACTTATCGTGTGATATACATGACGTCATTGAATTCGTAATTTGTTAACATTAGTCTGCATCGTATGTATGTATATATAGATAGAAATGCAGAACTTGTATTTAAATTTCTTAGATCATTCGGTTTTCGTTTGTTCTTACAGTTAATCCATAACATACATAAAATGATAAAGAATTGAATAGATTAACGAGATATGAATAAAATTATAGTAAAGTATAGAATATTTAAAGGCATCTTGTTCTTTCTGCTTTACACCCTAATGTCGATTAAGCATACCTAAATTTGAGTTTTCCCCCGTTAGCCTCAGCAATATTTTCTCGATTTATGTCAAATCTTTTGGTGGTGCTCCACAAGTTTCCTTTGTATATTTGATAAGGGCTGCACATTTGAGTTTTGTACACGATTTCAAATCGGCAAATTTAGCTTTAATTTCCTCGGCACTTCTCTCCGTATGACTGGTAGAAGATATTGTAGAAGCAATGTCGTCCCACTTCCTTTTTATCTCGCTAGCAGTCGCATCCTGATTAAATAGAAGGGACGACTTTGGACACTGACTTGTCTTTATTAATGGAGTCACTTTGCGGACTCGGTTTGGGATCTGATTCTACAGAATCTGGTTTTACTGTTGTAGAAGTTGTAACTAATCTTAATGCTTAAGTTTATTCAAATCAATCTTCATCACAGTAAGGCAGCGTCAGCTGCTTTGTTGCTCCAAATATTAAAATATGACGTTGATGTCGTCTTGGTTGAATAACCATGAGTCAATAAGGATCGGTTTTTTGGACTCGGAGCTCCCAATTTCAAATTACTTTTTGTACAGCAAAAAGGTAGGATTCCATCATGCATTCATGCAAAAATCAAACTAAATATTTTTCTGCTTGCAAATTACAGCAATGTAGATGTAGTAGCAGCCAGCATCGAGGTACGTAAGGAAAGCCTTCTGCTTATATCAGCGTACTTGCAGCACGACGGGGTAAACCACCCACCTGCAAATGTGCGCAGCCTTGTTATGGATGCTCAAACACGGAAAGTTGGAGTCATCCTTGGTTGTGATGCGAACTCACATCATACGATCTGGGGAAGCAGTGATACAAATGAGAGAGGTGAGTCACTTTTGAGTGTCTTTTGGCCCTGTCTTAAGAATGAAGGGAGGATGGACATATGCGGAAATGATGCGGATCCCTCAAGACCTTCTTATAATGCGAGGCGAAAAGAATGGAGAGCCCTAGAAAAGCTAGAGGCTATTCCGTCGACCAGTAGAACTGGCAGAAACATTGCCACACTAGGGTGGGCTGAAAAAGCTACGAGTTCTATGCAGCCTATGCCGGGAGGTTCTACTGAGAGCTCAATGTCTAAACGACAGATATTTCAGGAAGAATCTCCTAAGGACGTTAAAAGGTCTAAATTGCAGGCAACTATAGTTAGATCTTTCAGCGAAGTTTTGAAGGACCCTTTTGTCGTAGCTGTTATTGATGCGGTAAAGGAGGATGGCAGTAGCGCTCCTTCCGATTATTGGCAGGTGGAAAGGGCTTTATCCGCTTCCTTCCTGTCACGATGGTTGTTGCTACAGGAACCACGTCAAGTGCCAACCAGAGGTCTCTTAACCTATATAAAATGGCAATTAGTAGCCTAGGGGAAGTCTGGCTTGGAGCAAGTCTTGAAGTTACTGCTTTGGAGAAAGTTACTGCTTTGGAGAGTGCTCGTGCGTGAATCCCGGCCGAGCCTTGTGATACCTTAGAAATTCTGGAGCAGATTAAGATTGGCAACCCGAAGCTACCTTCTCACAATTGGAAGATTGCCAAGGTGGAGGAGGTTAAGAACTAGTTTAGATCTAGTGTGATCATTGTCAATAAATAATCGCTGGCGGAGCTGGCCTAGAAAGGTGGCATTATAAGCTATGGTTTTGGCTCTGTAATGCTCAAGGTTTATAAGAAGAGTGAGGCTGTAATGTCAGGGACACCAGAATCAGTCGAGGGTACATCCGCTATGCCCAGATCCTCGGTTGAGGCTGAGTGTCCGGACGACAATAACACTATTCCTGTTAATTTGGACCATAAGTTGTCCAGGTCAATTGGGTAACTCAGTTGTGGACCCCTAGCGTCTTCTGATTCTGGGAATTTAGAAGTCAATGTGGTGAAGGATGTACTTAAGCATCCACTGCTCTAATGCTCAAAGTGGAGGAAGATGACATAGATGTCGTCTTGATTCAAGAACCATGGGTCAATAAAGATCGAATTCTTGGTCTTAGAGCTACTAACTATAAGCTGTTGTCTGTGCAAGGTAAAGTTAGAATTCTTTCGTGCAATCTTGCAATGAACAAGTTTACCATTTTTCTGCTTTCCTATTACAGCGATGCAGATGTGCTAACAGTTAGCATTGAGGTAAACTGCAAATACCCCTGGCTTGTATCAGTATATTTACCTCATGATGGAGAAATCGTTCCTCCGGCTAACATGCGCGACTTAATAGTGGTTGCTTAGGTACGTAGAATTAGTGGTTGCTCAGGTACGTTCCTCAATCTTCCAAATCTACACAGGAATTAGATGTCCTGGTTGATAGGATGTCTAATGCTTTCAATGAAACTATTTAAGGTTCGTGTCCTCACAGCAGGCCTAACGGTAAATCTCACCCACCGTGCTGGCCCAAGGAACTTTAAGCAATGCGTCTGGAATGCAAGAAATTCTTCAAACTGTGAAGATAACTATAAACATGACGCGGACTGGGACTACTGTAGGGAAGTCCTCAAACCTTACAAATATAAATTAAGGAATGCCAAAATGATGGTATGGTAAGGATGGTATGTGGACTACAAAGGGAACGGAATGGTATTATTCCAGTCGACATTCAACATAACTCTGATTTAACGGTTCCCTGGCTTGAGTTGATCTTCAAAAGTAGCCTGGAACTATGTAACATTCCAAAAAAATGGACTGAATAAAATCGCTTAGGGACAACGCAAGAAGGTGCATTATCCCCCCTTCCTTGGAAGTTGGTCATAAATGGCCTGTTACTAAACCTGGAAAGGGAGGGCTTTAAAGTAGTTGCTTATGCGAACGATGTTGCAATTGTTATTCCCGGAAAATATCCAAGTACCCTGAGAGATCTCATGCAGAAAGCCCTTGTTATTCTAATCAAATGAACCAATAGGTGCGGTCTAAATGTTAAGCCATTTAAAACTGAAGTGGTTATTTTTTCCAGGAAGTATAAACTTCCTTTTTTTGACCCACCCACTCTTAACGGAGTTGGTTTGAAAATCACTGATACAGTAAAATTCTTGGGTCTCATTCTGGACAACAAACTGAATTGGAAGCATAATATTTTGGAAAGAGTAAATTAAGCTACTGTAGTGCTGTACTCCTGTAAAATACCGCTGGGAAAGGATGAAGGCTAAGTCCCTGTATCATACGCTGGTTTTATACTTCTGTAGTTAGACCTGTTCTAATGTACGGAGTCTCTGTTTGGTGGCCAGCTCTAAGTACTGAGGCTACCCAAAGGTTGTTGGTGAACTTTGTGTATTAGTGGTGGACTTAGGATCACTTTCATATAAGCAATGGAGATTCTCTTTCATCTTATACCCCTTGATATTTTAGCTAAACAGATGGCTATACTTGTACAGCTGCTAGGCTCATATCAATTTCCCTATGGACCTGCAATACTAAGGGGCACCCATCTATTCTAAATAATAAAGGAATTCCCAAATCAATCGACTATACCATCCCGTCATCCTACCTCGAGGCTAAATTAGGAACTGATATTCCCTCCAGATTCCACCCGATCTCTAACGAGATGGCTGAACAGTTCAACATCCATTTTACGTGGGTGCCAGGGCATTTCCACATAACGAGAAACATTAAAGCCGATAGACTTGCTAGACTGGGTACCTCCTGTAGCATATTACCAAGTAAGGCTGACATTGGGGTACCACTTTCTACGTGTTAGCTACTTCTTAAGGAAGAAGCATATAAAATCACAAATGAAAGGTGGTTTAAGCATAACGCATGCGTAATTACGCGACAGATTTGGCCTATAATCGACTTAGTCAGGTTTAATCAACTGATATCTAATAAGGGATGTAGTATTGCTAAAATTGTGGGTGCCATCACTGGACACTGTCTCATTGGAAAGCATGCAAGTAGGCTTGGTGATCTCTCTCATGATTACTGTCGTGGTTGCATGGATGAAGAGGATGAAAGTATTCATTAAGTTTCTAGGAGCTCGTATCTTGTGTGATATCACAAGCCTCGGCGGAGTGAGTGTTAGGGGATATTCATCGCTTCGTCAGGAGCACGAATTGGTGTTAGTAGCGAGAGGTGGTAAGAAAATTTGTTGTGGTATGGCTACGTACTTTTTTGTGTCTATGTCACGTCCCTGTATGACGGCCACCTAAACCTAACCTAAGCTAACCTAGTGAAGAGATCCATAAAATGTATCAATTTTTATCTAAAAACTATCGCTGTGAGATCATGCCGATGAAATGGTTGCTAGCCAGACAAAACTAAATATTTGGTTTCATTCTAAGATGGATTTCATGTGAACGGGATGAAAAATGTTCGATGTATTTGCAAATATATGCCGGAGCATCTTGAGCATATTGATGCATGTGTCTTGGATTTTCAGTATACGAACTCGGAGTATAAACGTTTGTCCTATGTTAGCAACTATTATATCATTCTAAATTGCATCTTTCAAATGAATATATATTCTTGGACTCGAAGCTTCTCTTGAGCGAATGTAATTGAGCCGTTCAATTACAAAATCACAAATTAGTGAATGAACCAATTCTGTACGAATTTATCATAATTAAACGCAGCTTTGTGGAGATCGATTCTTGAGAATCGATCTGGAGATCGGTCAGTAGTTCTTGAATTAAATTCTCTGACTCGGTCAGTTTTCTGGCATGCGCCTCGCTCTTCAGATGCTCCAACAGCCCTACTAGTTGACAATTGCCGCGCATTTGTCAGGTGGATCTTCCAATGTTTGATTTTTTTGGTGGCATTTCTAATAATTTTCAGTACTTAAAATCTAAATAAATTTACACCCAATATACAAAATATGCAATGTTGACGCACAAAATATAAAATTTTCACTGAATAATGTAAAACTAAAACAAAACTTATACGAAACATATTTTGAAAATGTTACTTTGATTTTTAATTTATATTGCACTGCACTAAAAATTAACTGTTGAACATTTGGCTGACTCGATAATGTAAACTGCATGTATAGAAGTTGTTGTGCTGCAGCGCCAAGGTAAGTTACAATAAAATGTAGATTAGAAAAGCCTTCTCTAGATTATTAATTATTTTATATTTTTGATGTCAAGACATCTCGAGCGGCGGGAGTAACTAAAAAAATTACATATACAAATGTAACGGGAATGACGAAACATACGAAAAGCATATTCGAACAAACCGATGTACCAAAACAAAATGTACGTTTCTAAATGTGTACTAGCAAAGGCTTCTATATTAAAAGCATTTGCTGTATAAATTCAAAACTGTTTAAGGTATTTGTGAGGTATAAAACCAAAACCGTCTATATTAGTAGTCTGCGTTATTTATTAAAATTGTCATAGCAACGAAAAACTTCCAAATTTTTTAAAATAGTGAATTTCATGTTTTTTTTTATTGTAAATTTCCGCTGTGTACGGCGATGGTTTGGTAAAAGATATAAACATAATCCAACAAATTGGGGCGCATTAAATTGAATTTTATTTAATTGGTCTTTTCAACTTTTTTTTCTTATCAGCTCGTTATTATTATATAATAATTCTAAATTTAGATTATTGTCGAAAGAGTATAGATCTTCATCAGATCATAATTATTAACATAACTAACGGCAACAAACAAGATTTTATTACATAAAAAACAAAACCGTTAGTTACGTAATTTATTAATGTCTTTATTAGTTTACTAATAATATCGCAGTTGGTTATTATCAATCACTTATCAATTCAATACATTCAATTATTGGCTTTGTCATCTTTGGAAGCATTTGCTGTATAAATTCAAAACTGTTTAAGGTATTTGTGAGGTATAAAACCAAAACCGTCTATATTAGTAGTCTGCGTTATTTATTAAAATTGTCATAGCAACGAAAAACTTCCAAATTTTTTAAAATAGTGAATTTCATGTTTTTTTTTTATTGTAAATTTCCGCTGTGTACGGCGATGGTTTGGTAAAAGATATAAACATAATCCAACAAATTGGGGCGCATTAAATTGAATTTTCAAAATAACACACATACATATTAAATTTCCGCATATACATAAGACCATTAAGAAAACAATTTTTTGTAAACAACTTATCATCATCATCTTATTCGATTTATTCTAGTCAGGTAATAGTTTTATCAATCGTTACCATAAAACAAGTTTTCCATGAGTAAAAAATTATTATCAAATTTATCGAATCTCTTGTGCGCATCTTTTACAATCATAGTGGATTTTACTGTTACTTTCTTTTTTCTATTTACACGATCTTTCCTACATTTGGGACTGACTGTGACTAAATAAATAAAAAAAAATTATTCACAACAGCGATCGAGCCTATAGATAACCCAACGGAAAGACAAGTTAAATTTAAATAAAAACATTTAAGATTAACAAATCTTAAGAATTTCGAAATGTTGTTTGAAACCAGAAACTAAATATGGGTTAGGTGTCTAATAGGTTTGTAATGCAATTGAATATTTAAATTATATCTATATATGGGTCACTGTAACGGTGCCTGAGCACAGGAAGTTCTTCGTGTTTTGTTTTTATTTATTTGTAATTCTTAATGAATTCATTTGAATCAAGTGAGATATAATATGATTATGGACGAAAAATGTATGGTTAAATATTGTGAAAAATGTTATTTATAAATTCCAGTTTAAATAAATATAAATGTGCCATTAAAAATATTTATTGCATACAAAATCGATTTAGATAATTAATAAAGCTTTCAAGGTCAGAACAAATATTGCTACATCTGTACAAATGTTCATTACAGTTATGAGTGCGGCTAAATTTTCTGATACAACATCAATTGATTGAGCATAAGTTTTTTGGTGCTGATGTAAAGATCCATCTCCCGTATGGATATTAATTACCCAACCTCTTTGTTCAGAAACCCTTAGGTCTTCTACCTTAAGATTTGGTGATATAGCTGTATATATATATATATATATATACATATATATATATATATATATATATATATATATATATATATATATATATATATATATATATATATATATATATATATATATATATATATATATATATATATATATAGGTTGAAGAAATTATTCCAGTAAAACATCGAACCACAGAAGAACAGTTATGTCTAGATCTATTTAACTCTACTACTGTTATACAACAAAATAAAGTAATTGTTCGAATGCCGTTTAAGCCGAATGCAGCAGGAGTTGGAGGGAGTTATTCGCAAGCCCTACGAAGATTTTATTCACTAGAGAAACGATTAGGCCACAATGATAAATTGAAAACATCATATGAAGAATTCCTACATGAATATTTGGAGCTGGGACATATGGAATTAATCCCAGAAGCTGAAATATCAAAACCCAGTTAGGAGGTATTTTATTTACCACAACACCCTGTGATAAAATAATCTAGTTCTACTACTGGTAATCTAATCTAGTTCTACCACAGGTTCGCGTCGTATTCGATGCTTTTGCCAATCGAATAACGGCTATTCATTGATTGACAATTTGTTAGTTGGACCGACCATTCAGGACAATTTAGTAAACTTGCTGGTCAGATTTCGTAAACACCAATACGTTTTTTTCTGCAGAAATCCAGAATATGTTTAGACAGATTGCGATTTCGAGTACCGATAGAGATTACCATTGCATCTTATGGAGAAAACACCCTAGTTCAACCGTAAAACATTACAGGTTAAAGACCGTGACATATGGCACATCTCCTGCACCGTTTCTAGCCAGAGCTTCACTTCATCACCTCACAGATAAATATGACCATGTGTATCCTAATGCAAGCAGGTTGTATCCTAATGCAATCAGTCATCTGATTTCCGTATTATGTATAAAATATAACCCTGTTGAAGACTACTTTCATTTTAGAGTATCATTGTCAACACCACCACCTAAGGTAAAAAAACGATCTTATCTGTCAGAAACGGCACGCCGGCGCTGACCAGCCGGTGACATAGATTTTCATTCTGACCTAGGTCTGAAGGTAACAAACCTAGGTCTGAGGTACAGTTCTGCCCATTTTTAATACCTTTCTTGGAGCCTTATATCTTCTACAGGACTATGATTGTTTTCCATAATGATACTGCTAATACGAGTTTGATACTTCGTTTTGTCATCTTTGTTAACAGACCGTCACAGTTGAAACGTGAAATTTGTTTTCCTGTGATCCCGATATGATCTCAAATTTTAGATAAACCAAAACCTCCCTTTAGAAATTAACTCACGGTCAAATTAACGGGACGTATAACGCGGATGTGCCTATGTTTTCAAGTGGATATTTTTATGAGGAAATAATGTGCTGGCAAAAATAAAATCTTATTCACATACTATTATCGACTGGATTTTAACCAAAACGGCGTTGTAAAGCAACATTTTATATTCTTAGGGAGACCACACCACGTTTTGGCGATTATCTTTCAACGCTGGTATTGTAGTATGATAAGGCGTGTATGGTTTGTTTAGCTACTGTACGTCTTACTCGTCTATCTTAAACCACGTGTCTATCATCGTGAGCGATAGTCTGGTTAAATTTTGGCGGTGCCCCCGAAACTAAAAATTACATGCTGTAATTTTTTATGGACTAGCGCTAATCAGTTTTTAAGTCGGATCATCCAATGTAATGTACAGTTAGTCCATGATAAATTCAGTATTATTATCAACCAATGTCAAAACCAAAATGCCAAAACAAAATGAAAATTATATTTGAGGTTAGAAACTTCGATTTAATTGTTTGAATTTAACCACACAAATTTATTCACTTCAATTATGAATTTCACATTACTTATCGAAAAAAAAAAAACAATTATTTCGTTAAATTGAATTTATAAATAAGATCACGTTTTAATCAAGAAATAAAATACAAATTTTTAGGTTATAAATTACTAATTATTTTGGTCGAGTTTTAATTATTTAAATATTTTGTTAAATTAAATGATTCACTTTCACAATTGATTACAGTTTCGATAAGTTAATCTCATTAATTTTGTTCAAAGTCAAGTTCATAAATGGAACCTTCACTTTTTTGAAATTGATATCGAACTTTAATTGGACATTACCCAAAAATGGAATTTAAATTGGACCATCGATTCTGTACCAAAAAACGTGAGTGCGAGTAAAATAACCGGAAAATATATAGTATTGGTTAATGTTGATGTATAGGTGCGCCTGCGCATTTTTATTTAGATATTTTTTTCATAATAACATTTGTAATTTGTATGCGCCATTTTACTTGTGTGTTTACGTTTTTCAATTTTTGTGATCTTTAATTTTGTGTTTTTAAATATTTTTGTTAAAAGTTTTGTGATTTTAAATATAAAATATAATATTTTAAATATAAAATATAATATTTAAATATAATATTTGTTATATAAAAAACATTTACGTGCATAAATACATTTTATTATATAAGTTTTAAGTGTAGTATTTAAAAAGTTTTAGTTTAACATTTAGTTTTTTAAATATTTTAAGTTTTGTGAATAAAAACCCTATATATTTTTATATATAAGTTTTAAGTTTAGTATTTAAAATTAAAATAAAAATTGTATTAAAGACCTAGTTAAGTGATATATTTCTATATCACATTAGAATGAATTCAATTATTCCGTTTTTAAATTATGATGGTAAGGTCAAAACTCGAAGATACAACGAGTATTTAAGGGACACTATGGATCTGTTTAACATTTCCGATCGATGGTTAGTTAAACATTAATTAGGGTTGATTCATATTTAAATTATTATTAGTGTTTACTTGTAGTATGTGTATTGACAGAACATTTTTAATTAATTTTCAGTTTTATTGGCAATTATCGTATTCCAAAAAGTTTGGCCATACAATTAATTGAAGAAATTAAACCTTTTATAGAAGACAGTGACAATGAGAACCCAAATAAAATACCACTGTTTCTGCAGGTTTTAGCAACGCTAAACTTTTTTACAAGTGGTAGTCACCAGCGACGAGTGGGGTTAGACGCTTTTGCGATCATGTGCCAAAGCTCAATATCGAGAAGCATAATGCTGGTTAGTGAAACGATTGGGACAAAACTGATAAAAATTTCCCAAAACACTTGCTGTAGTCAACAAAAAAAAAATTTTTTTTGATAAATTTGGTGTACCAGGAATAGTGAGTCTAATTGATTACACGCATATTGCAATCGCAAATTTAGATAAAAAGGTCGAGTACGCATACGTGAATCGGAAATATTTCCATTCTATCAACACCCAAGCGGTAATGATATCAAAAAAAATATAATTTATTATAAGATACTAATAATAACTTCTATTTACAGGTATGTGATTCAAAAATGGAGATCATGACAGTTAATACGCGATACTGTGGTTCAACTCACGATTCACATATTTGGGATGGCAATAAGGCTTTAACTGCAATACAGAGGCTGAATTCAATGGACAACCATACTTGGTTACTTGGTAGTACAATTAATTTAAATACTTTGGGACCATTCGAAACGAATACTAATCTTAAACTTATTTGTTTAGGCTTTCTTATTATATTCTCAATTGACTATAATAAGTAAGTCTACCCAAATAAGTTTAAACTAAGTATTAGTTTCAAATAAAATCTTTAATATAAATTACTAAAATATTATTATCAATACATTATTCGTATCTTATACAGGTGATAGTGGATACGCACTCAAACCGTACACGATGGTTCCATTTCAAAATGCATCTAACGATGCACAGCAAAAATTTAATAAAATACATTGCAAAATACGCAGTGGCATCGAACGGTGTTTCGGATTATTAAAATCCAGGTTCCGGTGTCTCAAAAGATCTTCCGGTCATCTGCATTACACTCACCAGAGGGCGTCGAATATAATTTATTCCTGTGTGGTATTGCACAATTTATTAATTAAAAATAACTACCCCATAGAGATAACTGACGATGAACCAGATGAAGTTGTTCCAACGTCTTTTGCAGGGGAGGTAGGAACTTCTGGGGTTCAAAATCGAGAATTTTTGGCCAAGTACATAGAGGAAAGGAATTTTATTAACTAAACAAATGTAAGTAAAAATATCAATTGTATATCATAAAATACATAACTAATATTTTTTTCTACAGGAAACCCATTCAATGACCACCATAGAAGTGAACAACGCCATTGCAGGCAGCAAGTAAAAGATGCTTTGGAACAATGTAGTGGAAAAAATAATCTTTTTTTTAAATATTCAAAGTTAATTTAATTAAGTTTATTTAATTATTATCACAATCAGTAAAAAAATAAAATTCTAATAAATGGCATATCAATATTGAGGTCGAAATCGACAAGCGCAAATCTATTTACAACTTTGACTATAGTGCCTATTTTTGGAATTTTTAAACCACATTAAAACTGCATTTTCAATTTGGTTTAAAAAATACCAAAAACAGACACTATGTCGTAATTGTGAATTAATTTGCATTTGTCGATTTGGATCTAAGTGTTTTTATTTTTTATAGTGGTCTGTTTGTTAAAATAGTCTTAATATCTTCTAGTAAATTTATGCCTCGCTTCAATAAATCTACAGCTTCTTGTTGCAATTCGAGTGTCCGGATTACTGACGTGATTGCCATGCCATCCTGTATAAACAAATAAAAGTTAAAAATAATACCGTACAAAACTTATATTGCACTTACACTTCTCGGGTCGTTGGTACTATAACGCTGTGTTCGAGGTGGTAAAATTTGAGACACTCTCTCCCTCTGACGCCTAGAATGATGAACATGTTCGGTTCGCCGCCGAGATGTTGCTGCTTGTGGCAGTGAAGATTCTCGAGCTTCTGATTGTGGTGTAGCTACTGGTGCTCTTGTTGAAGACTCATCAGCCAATGGGTGCAATATTTCTGTGGCCAATGATTGTGATGGAGCCACTGGTGTTCTAGTTGAGGAGTCATCAGCCAATGGTTGTAATGTTTGGGTAGCCAATGATTGAGTTGTTCCTGTATCAGAGCCTACTGATAAAGTTGATGAATTAAGAAATGATGATTGTGGTGATAGCAACGGAGAAAACAGCACTTGTAATGGTTGTAGAATTTGTAGTAATGATGAATTTGCTGGTGGTGAGATTGGGGGTGAGATTGTTGGAGATTATCTGGTGAGGGTGGTCTAATTTCATTTGGATTGTCTGATTCCTAAAAATAAAAACAAAATATATAATATATATAATAAAATATAATATATATATATATATATATATATATATATATATATATATATATATATATATATATATATATATATATACATATATATATATATATATATATATATATATATATATATATATATATATATATATATATTATGTAATATAATTGGAACTTACAAATCCTTCTTCATCTATATTAGCATCACCATCCAGAACTTCGATGCCATATATTTCTAAAATTTGGCGTTCTTCGGCAGTTAGCTCATGGCGATCATCCAATTCACCGCCTCCCGTCATATTACGCTGAACCCGTTGCCTGGTCAGTTTTTTTTTTGCCGCGGTTTTTAAATATCGCCATACCTGAAATATTAATAATTAATGAAATATATAAATAATCATCATTAACATTTATCCTTACCTTTTTCCATTGATCTACTGATCTGCGTTGGTTTGTTGGGAAAAGCGCGTTCAATTCTATAGAAATTTCCCGCCACAGCTGACACTTCCGTTGGTTGCCATTTACTGCATCAGAACCAAATAAAATTTGGAAATTTTCTTTCACAAAATCAATAAGCAGCCTCTTCTGGTCTATAGTTATCCGTATCAGTAATTAAAATTATAGGAATATAAGACTATAGAAAATTAAACGATTTATTTAAAAATAAAAGATTTTAAATTTAAAAATGTTTAATAGTTTTTTTTGTTGGTTCAATGACTAAAGATCATGTTTTCCGATCAAAGTATGTACATAGTAACAACCATTGCCACAAGATGATTAGACAATTTATCTAATTATAGCGTAAAAATGATATAACATCAATTAATAAAAGTTTTAATACAGATTTTTAAGTTCTTATACAAGTAGTTTTGCTCTAAAGAAAACGTGCGTTTCATATTAAAAGTTGTGTTTGTTTCATTTCAAAATAATATGAAATGCACGTTTAATTTTCTTCAGAACATAACTACTTGTATAAGAACTTAAAAATCTGTATTAAAACTTTAATTTTTTGATGTAATATCATTTGTACGCTATAACTAGATAAATTGTATATCTAATTAGTACAAACATGCAAACCAAAATGTCACGGTAAATAACAAGAAAATGTAATCTAAAATTTATTTTTTAAACAAACCATTTTCAATCAAATAAAAACGTTAATTTTTTTAAAAGTAAATTAAAACACTAAATAAACTATTCACTCTATATTACACTTTTACTCTATTATTATTTTTAAAAATAACACTTAAACTAAATTTAAAAAACTAAAAGTTTAGGACAATGTTATATATAAAAATAAAAAAAAAAAAAAACACTTAAACTTTATTTAAAACACTAAATAGTTTTGGTACCACTTTTAAATTTTTATTAATAAAGTTTTATTAATCACAACACTTTAGTTTATTATATAAATTATTTTAAAATCAAAAACGTTTAATTCAAATACAACAATATGGCGACAAACTCATCATCAAAAAAGCAAGTGAGAAAAATAAAATATGACGAATTGCAAGAGTGTACAAAAATAAATGAACCGAATCAATCATTTTGAACCGCTTCATCAATTTTTAGGTGTTTACCTCTGAAAAAAAAAAGTGCGAGTTGTCGTATACTTTGACAAACATTTTTTTAATACTATCATATATATGTATATTATACTCTATATACGTATACGAAAACTCACGCTTTTTACTCGCATAATGCGAAAAATTTGGTACAGAATCGACGTCTGGGTTTTAATTTAGGTTTTACCAATTTTTACTCTAATAATATAAGGCCGAGGACCAAAACTAGTTTTAAATTTCAAATCCTGCATCCAAAATCGGTAGTATACCGATCGGCAGTATAAAGTATCAGCAGTTTCTTCTAATTCTGAGCAAAATAGAGTAGATGGCCCTCACGCTACAGTTTTAGAAAAAACTAAAAAAGTTAAACGAGCAATCAACAGTTTAATGTTTCAAAGAGGATGCAATATTGCCTGGATGTTATTTATACTTTTTTGAGTAAGGGTTTCAAAACCACAATGTTTTCTTCACAGGATAAAAGTAATTAAGTATTATCAATTGCATGTACACAGGTTGAAGGTTTCTTCCGAATAGAATCTATATTTTATTATATAAAGCAATAAATTATACAAAATCCTTTTAAATCCTTTTCGAGAATCCTTGTAGTAATGATTGGATCAACTGCCATCTGCTCAAACGATTCATTTTGATATGGTTGTAAGTAGGTTCTGGTAGCATGATAAAGGATTGTCGAATCAAAAAATGACCGGTTGTAAGAGAGTTATTGTCATCATCATGTAGATCTTCAAGAGGTCGAGATTTGAGTACCGCCTCGATTTCTTTAGTCACGATAAGGAATTCTTCGTATGTAAGAATGGATTCTCCAATTACGCGACGAAGGTGATATTTCGTAGGCTGGACGGTTGCCTCCCATAAGCCACCGAAGGTAGGCGCCGCAGGAGCAATGAAGTGCCAACTGGTTGTGATATCTGTGTACCAGTTCAATATGTTAGCCCGAGTTGCTTCGGTCGAATATTGAGAGTACCATTTTTGAAGCTCATTCTTTGCTCCAACTAGATTGATACCATTATTGCAGTAGATATCCAAGGGTACTCGGCGAACTTCGCAGAATCTCCTGAGTGCGGCTAAAAAGGTGTCAGTGCTCATATCGGTTAGTACATCTAACGTTGTCGCCATGCAAACGAAGATTACCAGATAAGCCTTGTGCAGTTTAGCTCTACGTTGACGATGAGATTTCAAATTGTATGGACTAGCCAAATCAATACCGGTCTGTAAAACTGCTCTTGCTGGAGGAATTTTTTGGGCTGGTAGTAACTGGCCCATTAACTGCTGCGGTAAAATTGCGGTATCTACAACAGACTATCCATTGATGAGTAATGGACGTGTAAGGACTTTAGCTCGCGGAATCAAGAATCTTTGCTTGATGATGGTCAGTAGTAATTTTGGTCCAGCATGTAAATGTTTAACATGCAACTCGCTCACTAGTTTTTCATTAATAACATGATTGGTAGGCAGAATTATCGGATGTTTCATATCATAAAGTATTTCTGCGAATTCCTGCCTTCCTCTAACTCGTAACAATCCATGGCCATCCAAAAAAAGGAAAAAAACGAATGTTTTTTCCTTTTTTTGGATGGAATGATTTTTCCTTTTTTTGGATCAGTTATAGTCGGTAACCGTAATGACTTAGTAAGTGATTTAATTTCACTTGCGTAAATAATTTCTTGTATTTTTCGGAAAATGAACGTCTCAGCTTGACGTATTTCATTAGCTTGTAGCGAATTTAATGTCCGTTGATGATGCTCTAGTTTCATGTTTCTGACGAATCTAACCAATAATGCTATTATATGGCTCTGTTTTTGAAAGGTTGCTCCGGCTTTAATTGTTATCTATAATTGATTCTTCAGTGGAAGGTGATGATAGATGAAATGTTTGAATATTCACGTAGCAGTCGCTGTACGATACTAGCTGAGGTTCTAATAACTTGCTTGGACATTGATAGATCTAGTTAAGGAGGAATTCTGTACCAGTAAATGAAAACTTACTTTGTACTAATTTTTGTGGTAGTATGTCTCGCGTGGCGCAGCGAGGTTTTCTTTCGATAAAACATGATTCCATAGGTTACGACTTATACAAGTAAGAATTTGGGAAGTACGTTTTCCTAACCTTGGATGATTTGAATAGCCAATCTCGTGTTATGATCGAATCCGTATATAAATAAATCATTGGAGGGTGTGCTAAACACAATGATCTTTGGTCTAATTCTAGTAGCACATGACATATTCCGAAACATTTAGCAATCTCTGTGAGGGACGGTACAACGGTCAATATATTATCATGCTTCATAGTATCTATGAATGGTTGCAAATATTGGCCAAGAAAATACTCTAATCCCCATCGTATGGTTATATGGTAATTGCTGTAATTTAAGGATAGTCTTATCAAGCACATGACATATTCCGAAACATTTAGCAATCTCTGTGAGGGACGGTACAACGGTCAATATATTATCATGCTTCATAATATCTATGAATGGTTGCAAATATTGGCCTAGAAAATACTCTAATCCCCATCGTATGGTTGTATGGTAATGGCTGAGGACTAAGGATAGTCTTATCAAGCACATTGCATATTCCGATATATTTAGCAATCTCTGTGAGGGACGGTACAACGGTCAATATATTATCATGCTTCATAGTATCTATGAATGGTTGCAAATATTGGCCAAGAAAATACTCTAATCCCCATCGTATGGTTATATGGTAATTGCTGTAATTTAAAGATAGTCTTATCAAGCACATGACATATTCCGAAACATTTAGCAATCTCTGTGAGGGACGGTACAACGGTCAATATATTATCATGCTTCATAATATCTATGAATGGTTGCAAATATTGGCCTAGAAAATACTCTAATCCCCATCGTATGGTTGTATGGTAATGGCTGAGGACTAAGGATAGTCTTATCAAGCACATTGCATATTCCGATATATTTAGCAATCTCTGTGAGGGACGGTACAACGGTCAATATATTATCATGCTTCATAATATCTATGAATGGTTGCAAATATTGGCCTAGGAAATACCCTAATCCCCATCGTATGGTTATATGGTAATGGCTGTAAACTAAGGATAGTCTTATCAAGCACATGACATATTCCGATACAGTTAGCAATCTCTGTTTAATTCTTGTAACTAAATATATTTAATGAATGTAGAAACGAAATTGTTATATAAAACAAAATCTCGGGATGGTTTAATCGAAAAGACTCTATTTTATATTATTTTTCGGGCTGAGTATAATTTTTTCTTAATTAGTCAAGACACATACATATTTTTGTTGCGCAACATTTTTTCGGGATGGATTTCGGGCTAACTTCACACACGTCAAGGATGTTTCACTCTTACCACAGATATTTTGTAAAATTGGAACTTTTCACGACAACTTATATTGTAATTTTTGATTGATTGATTTATTTAGAATGTACAACCAAGCATTAAGCAGGATCTCCCGGATATATGGCCGGGCCCACCGTACACCCGTTTTACATAAACTTGGAAAGATAAGGCAGGATTCTAGTTAAATTATTGAGATCGACTCGGTTACAGACACCATGGCGGCCAATAGTTAGTAATTTTTGTTGGGGTAGGAAACGTATGTCAGTAATGACAGAATTGGTCCGGTTTCCCGGTAGCCAATATTCAAACTACTGTTAGTATAAGACTCACAATTTTACTGCTCTGCATCTGGACATCTCTTGTCACCAACTCCAGTGTGCCACCATTCATCTGTTATCTGCAAAGGTTCCCTGAAAACAGAATCTATTAATTAACTAATTGCTCTTAGCCGTAGGCTGTAATAAATTGAATTAATTTTTAATCTGAAATTACAAATTAATTAATTTATTACATTTATAAAAATATGAAATTATAAAAATTATAAAATAATATAAATTAGATTTTGTAAAATTTGATTAAATATTACAACTCAATTGAATTTACCGCTTTGCGACAAGTACGTCATATAATCGCCAAAAATCTATTTTATATAACCAAAATGCATCAAAATGACATCAAAATAAGTTGACAAAAATTAAAGTTTGAAAGAAAAATGAAGAACATCATTCATGCAGCCCCTACCAACGTCACAACTATTTTAATAAAATCTTAACAACTGATGAAGCAAAGATTGATTGATTAATTGATGAGACTGTTAGACCAAGCTCTAGAGTGTGCTTGTGAACGCCGGTCCCACTCCTACATTAAACAAACGGTAGGATAGGAGGGACTTTCATATACCTATATTCCTACAAATATACTTCCATGCATGACAGAAATGACCCGGTTTCAGTCATCTCATGATCACTACAACACAATTCGTCAGTAATTATAATAAGGTATGTCTTTTTTTTTTGTTTCTAAACCCTGCAATCTTTTCTGGGGCCAAAGCTCTCCCGGTTCCAACTCTTTCGCGGTTAATTTTTAACGTCCTACCTTACGTCCTACCTTACCAGCCAAATCGAGGACGCACGAATACAGGTTCGATTTAAATCCATCTGCGCATTGCATTACTCCAGCCAGCCTGTACTGGCATGGACGATGGTTCGGCCCATGGATTCTGCACTCCAACAGGGGGTCATAGTTGTGTTCATCGTCATCACCGATCGTAATCAAGTGATGAAAAATCCCACCCCTGTTGGGATTCGAACCGAGTACCTCCCGTCCCAAACACCGCAGCTTTAACCACTGCGCCAATTGCTCGGTAAGGTATGTCAGTAATTATATAGTTGGTCAGGTTTCCCGCCAGCCAACACTCAAACCACTGTCAGCGCAAGACAATCGCAACCTCAACGAACTGCTCTGCTTCCTGTCGTCTTTTATCAGCTACTCTTTTTTTAATTGGGCCGAACATGGTCATTCAGATCATTCATTGTTGACAGGTTTATGGTCTTTGCAATCCAGAAGCTTAAATATGTGTATTACTACACATATGTCCGCAAAGATGTTGGTTGGCACTATATTGGCACCGCCATCCTTGCAGCTAAGATAAAGCAGCTTGTCACTTGCTCATTAGGGAAGGTTCATCCATTTTTTGACCTTCCTTTTGATTGCTTTATCCAGCTACTTAAGCGGTCCCTTTAGCGGCACTGAATTCCTTATAATAAAATCCAATTGAGGTATAACAAATATATTCAATGCCTCTGTCTTTTGCCATGGTGCCAACAATGATTGATCGATTCGATTTAGATCTGCTTCACAATTTTCGGTGTTTGGCTTGTTGGTAACTCGCATTCCTGGTGGTATCTCTAGATGTGTATACGCCTCTCCATTATTTATGTTATTTATGTGCAGGGTGGCACATTTCGCCTGATTGAATTTCAATCCCGATTGTTCTGCTAACATAGACACTTTGTTAAGCGTTTCTTGAAGACCAGCTTCAAAATCGGAGATTAAAACAATGTCATCCGCATATGCCAATATTGTGTATTTTATATCATGTAGAACATATTCCTTCATTTATAGCGGATTTAATGAGTGGTTCAATATTAAACGCCACAGGGCTAAGCGGGCACCCTTGTTCCACCCCCGATTTGATCGGAATATCTCGTGTTGATGCAGTGTCAAGTTCAATTCTGGTTGTATTATCTTTATACAGAGCTTCGATAACCGTTGTGTCTGGAAGGCCAGTCAGCTTTAGGCTTTTAAATATATGGTCATGTGGCACTGAACCAAATGCATTTGAGAGATCGAGCCATGCCATGAAACAGGATCTACGATTTCTTCGGGTATCCTCTATGATAGATTGAACCACAAAGTTGTGCTCCATGCATCCATCATAGGGCATAAACCCTTTTTGAACGTCACTTATCCTGCCATGTGCATGGCACCAACCGCTCAAATGATATGCAACACATGATGCAAATAATTTTGCCATGGTATTACCAAGTTGCTGAGATCTTGCGCTGGTCCTTTTTTATGGAACAGATTGGATTTTGATTTCCTCCATAGTGTGGGAATTATCTTTAACGACTGGATCTTGTTGAACAAAGCGCACATAAGAACACCACCTGGGTCTTTCCTTTTTATCACGTTATACGTGATAGTGTCAGGACCCGGTGCTGTATTTTTTGTGGCTTTTAGGCGTCTCCATATTTCATTGGTTGAGAATGGAGGTGACAGTGGATCGTCTAGTGGTGCGGGCGGTTGCAGCAGTGCTATCGTTTTGGTGCATAACGATGTTAATTGCTCTTTGCTCATGTTTTTCAAATACAGATCCGAAGTATTGTTCTACCACATCTATTGGTATTTTACAGATAGACCCTGTGAGCTCTAGTATCATTCTCATTGCTTTTTTCTTATTGATTCGGAACAGTTGTTGCAATTTCTTCGCTCTTTCCGTATCACTCCGATTATCCAATCTGTCACCTCTTCTTTGACACCCACTCCGAGTTGGTAGTGGCTGCTCCATTTCATTTACTAAGTCCATATAGATTACCTCTATTTCATCTGACGTTTCATAGAGATTCACCGTTTTCAGAAAGGTTTCTTGGAACTGTGTGACTTTTCTCGTTGCTGTTGCTATCGTTTCTGATCTTTCTGATTGTATTGATGTGGCCGGTGGTGTGGTCCTCTCTGCTATTATTATTCTGGGGTAGAAATTCAACGGTGGTACTCGCGGTTGCACTGTCGTACTTGGCCTAGGTGTTACTGGCGGTTGTGTTCTGGAACTTTGCCTAGATGTGGCTGGTGGTTGTACTCTGGAACTTATCCTAGATATTGCTGGAGGTAGTTGAAGTACTTCTTTTGCTATCCTTTGTATTGGAGATCCTGTGTTGCCGTTGGTATCCTCGCTGATATTAACTAGCTCTTCTTGAGAACATGGCTTCGTCAGAATGTTCGGCTGAATAGCAGTCTCATATATAAGCCTGGAATTTATTCTACTAATATCTGTCACAGTATCACTAGGATCATTGTGTCCTTCTTTTTTCTGATGTGACTTACAGCACTTTATGGTGTCATTCTGATCACCATAGGTTACGCATTGGAATCCTAATTGAAGCTTATGATATTTTTTCAGATGTTTGTTTAGGTCACTATGCCTTTTATAAGCTTTACCGACGGGCATGCAGACCGTGCACATCATGTGTTCCGCGAATGGATAATTTATATAAAATCGAACTAGTTCGACTGCCATTTTGTCTTCTCGAACACCGATTTTCATCTAATATCAATCAAATACTAGTTCACTCACTACTACTTTAAACTCACAATCACTACTTTAAACAAACTGTTACACAACTTTTACACTTACTTTGATCTTAGCCTTTAGGCCGAGCAGCGAACTTATATTGTAATAACATAAAATGTTATGCCATCTTAAACCCGCAACGATGATAGCATTAATACAGCTTCGCCGGCGCAGTTCCTGATATAGGGAATGTTTTGGCTGTTAGCTTTTAAAATCTTCCTTTGGATATAATCCGATGAGTCTGTTTTTTTAAAACCTTGTTTTAAGTTTTATTCCATGCAATAGAATTTTTGGGCTGAAATTCATCCAACATTGTGCCAGCACCAGTTAAATAAACGAAGTACATCTATCGGTTTCTCTAAATGCCATCTGCTACAATTTCTCGTTTCATGAAAACTGTTTTTAGATCTAGATTGTCCAACTAAATCGAGTAATTCTAAATTGTATTATTAAATGATAAATGCCAAAATGCAGCACTAAATTATGGTATTTTCCCGAGCTATACATTACTTACTGGAACTATTTGGGTTTGGTGATTATCCATGCAATTATATTGATTTCCTTATTTCAAAATAAATTATACAATTCACACTATGTATCGGTGTCCCAAATCGAATCTAATACGAAATTGCACCTCGTTACAATTCCATTCCCATGAAATAAAAGCAAATTTAAAAATTTCTAATTACAAAAAAAAAAAGCAACCAAATTCCTCTCTCTCTAAACATAATTTGGTGACAATTTCACAAATTAATATTTTAATTTGACAAAATACTAAAAATCGTTTATAATTTAAATTTTTTAAAAATAAAAAAGCTTTCATTTTTGTTTTTTATAATTAATTTATTGGAAGAAAATAGTTTTTTTTTTTGAATTCTTCTTTGCTAATAAATTTTACTTATGAAATCAGCCAATTGAACACATCAATTACCATTATAATTGAAAACAAACTTTGGTTTCACGGATAGAACCAATTAATTTTCAATATTGCCATAGTTGAATATATCGAATCGTTTTGTGGTTGTTGTATTCACTTCCACTTTTCACAAAAAAAATTTACTTTTCGATTATTTATACGACACAGTGCATTGAAGCGTAAAGGTATGATAATAACCTAAATACATAGTTTATGATTAGTTTTGCCACTCAATATTGACAATATAATTAATTTGATCATAGACAAAAAAGATTTTAAGACAATCAATTTAAAATTTAATATTTAAAATGTTTTTTTTTGTTGTTTTTGGGGATTATTAAAAATAAATAGCCATAGCCAAATATGTACATTAATGGTTTTAATTGAAGCCTAATCGACTGTGCAATGCAAAAGATTGCAGTGAAAGGTGATCTCCTACAACAAGTATAAGCATAACAGAAAGTGATTCACTTGGATTGTTTTAATGTTGTAGATGGAGGCCTGTGAAACAGTGGACATAAAATTTGAAAGCCTGTACCAGTGGTAAGTTGGGATGTACCATCGATGTTCGCACTTAAATATAGTTTTGTGAACGACTTATAAATGCGCACTTAATATAATTTGTTTTGGTAAATACTTATTAAGTATTAATTATATTTCAACTCTTCAGAAATTATACAAAATGGCTGCACAATTATTATATTTATTTTGGTGAATACTTAACTATGTGTTATCACAACGCCGGTCAAAAGAAGAAGAGAAAAATTTTATATAATTCTAAAGAAAGTTAAATTGCCTCTAGCGGCTAAGGATATTACTATAAAATACATATTGTGAATACAAACAATATAACTATAAAATACATATTGTGAATTCAAACGATATAACTATGAAATACATATTCATTGGGGCTCAGCTACATACTCCCCTTCGTTAAAATCTGCCATTTTAACGCTCTTGTTCCCATTGGTGGTTGAATCACTTGTTTTAATCTCGTCCTCAATTGGTAATCGAAATAATTTGCTAATTGGACGTTTGAATGTGGAATATTTTGTTCTGACTGTAGCGACCCTTACATGTCCATCCTTGCCTGGGTGAATTTCAATTACTCGCCCGAGTGGCCAATATCCTGGTGGATTATTATCATCTTTAATCAATACCAAGTGATTTACTTCCAGATTACACTGTTTTAATTTAGATGTTGTTCGTTGCTGTAATGTATGGAGATAGTCTCTCGAGTATCGCTGCCAATATGATTGTACGATTTGTTGAACCTGCTGCCATCGAGATAGTCTACATTGTGGAGTGTTCAAAAGTTGTTCGTCTGGTATGTGTGCGTTTGACCCCATGATTAGAAAATGCGCCGGTGTGAGTGCATCAATACATTCTGGATCTTCATTGGCAATTGCGCAGAGAGGACGGGAGTTCAGAATTGATTCGATTTGCGCTAAAACGGTACTCAATTCCTCAAATGTTAAGTGTGAATTGCCAATCACCCTTATTAAATGAGTCTTAACAGACCTAACAGCTCGTTCCCATAACCCGCCAAAATTTAGTGCATACGGTGGAATGAATGACCACTTAATTCGATGGTCAGCTGTATACTTGCTTACTTCTGCCTGACATTCATCAGACTCGAGTAATCTGTAAATATCAGAAATTAAACTTTTAGCACCGCGAAAATTAGAACCATTGTCGGAGAATATTTGAATTGGTACTCCCCTGCGTGCCACGAAACGTCTCAGAGCCCCAATAAACGTTGCAGTCGTCATATCGCTGGCTACCTCAATATGTATTGCCTTAGTGCAGAGGCAGATGAAAATGACGAAGTATCCCTTTACGAGTTTCGAGCCTCGGCCTCGTTTGGATGCTAACATAATTGGACCAGCATTTGTGACAAAGACTACGGGCATCTTGACATACACCGACGATCCAATATTTCATTCGTGATAGTGATATGAGCAGTGATGGCCCAGGATGAAAATATTTCGTATGTAGGTAATCCAAAATTACCATACTGACCTTATGATTCCTTGGCAAGATTATTGGGTGTTTGGTTTCGTAAGCACAGGTTGAATTCTCCAAACGACCTCCAACTCTTAACATCCCTTGCTCATCAATAAATGGAGACAGAGCTGACAATCGCGAATTAGGTTTTAGCCTTTTGGTATTTCTTAATAGTTTGATTTCGGTATGGAATTCAGTCTGTTGAATATGCTTAATCGTAGCCAGTTCAGCATCATTCAGTTCAGCTCCGGTAAGCCAACCAGCTTGACGGTTCGTCGGATTTCGAGCATTATGTATAAATCTTCGGATGAAAGCTATTATTCGTATTATTTTAGACCATTTTGACATATTATTGATGACCTTATTAAATGCATTGTCATCTTCGTAAATGTTCAACTGCAGTCCAACAAACCTTGAACGTCGCTCTTCATCGGTTTCTTTGACCGTAATTATCTTTGGCCATGGCAAATCGTTTGTATATATCCATTTCGGACCCATCCACCAGAGGTCGTTGGATATTAATTTTGATGATTTGATACCCCTTGTCGCCAAATCTGCCGGATTATCTGTACCGCTAACATGTCTCCAAACTGCAGTTGATTGTACGATTGGTAACATAAGCCTTCCATTTTTTAGGAGGTCCAGAGTGCAGCCACGATAGGGCTGAGAAGGTTTGATGTCCATTTTCTTAATGGTAATCCACCATCTTGTAACACCGCTATTAAATCAAGGAAGGCCAGAAATATCGATATCTTTCATCGATGTTAACATTGGTACATCTACATCGATACGAGTAAAATATCGAATTTTAAACATCGATGTCATCGATGTTCAAACAATAGTCATATTAAATTGAAAAAAAGTAAAAAAAAAAAAATTCAAATGTATCTCATATAAATGATACGATTGTCTCAAATAATTATTCATTACTCAAGGGCTGTGAAACTCTGTATGTATATATTTAAAATCTATAATAAATAAAAAAATAAATAATAAAAGCTCAACTACACTATGCCTCTCTCTAAATATCCCAAAGGCTACATAACAGGAGGAACAACAACATTGATAAGCGTTTCTCTTTCAATCTTTTTCGTTGTTTTGTTACTGTCTGCCCGGTTTTTTAAAAATATCTTATCAGATGATGCTGATGTTGCGACCGTCGATAAAAATTGTATGGCTGTTTTTTTTTTAATTGCCGAAACGAATTTACATATTATTCCACTATACTAATGGGTTCTCTTCCAATGAAATCGCTACTGCCTTCGTCCAGCTCTCCTAAAATTTTCCGAATCAATTATTTTTGATGGCCCCATATAGATCAAAATTTGATGTATTTATTGCAATTTACGGCTAGAAAGTAGAACAGGTTCTAATTATGTATTGTCTTACCAATGGAAAGCTCGTTCGAATTAGAGTTTGGAATTGCTGTTGCAATGTTTATGCATTAACAGATTTGTTATTTCCCGCATGGCTTTTAGTGAATTTGCATCATCTTTAAAGTAGAGTCACAATGGATAGACCGATATGGTGTTCAATGGATCCGAAATGTTTGGTACACTCGACTATAAAATCAAATTTAAGTTGCTTTGATGATTCAGTTGAAATTTGTAATATTTTTTTCCAAATTATATACCATTGGAATGATCATACTGGATGTACTGTACCTAATAGCGTAGATGTACACCGACTGGATTTAATTCAAATAAAAAAATGATTTTATTTAGATATAAAAGGTGGGCCATCTACTGGTTTAAATTTGAACCACCGGTTATTTCGAATCTGGCAATACTTATGTCATTTTATTCTGTCACAAAATTCAGTATATTATCTCCACTGAACGAAATGAATCGATTTACGCTTGAGCAGCGTTGGGATTTATTGAAAATTTATTTGAAAATGAATTTGAAAATGAAGCTCATTTATCCATACACTCGAAAATTGATCCGATCGAATGAGGTACTGTGAGGCCAGCCGCGGCAGCCATATGAATGAAATAATATTCTATCTCTAACCGTAACAATTGTACTTCACAACAAAAAAATAAATTTGGCAAAATTTCAAACCGTTTTTGTTTTTTTGCATTTTTAAATTTAAACTTTTAAATGGCCCACCCGTTACAACGGAAGAGCCTCACGCCTCGGTACGATTACCAACGTAGAATTTACCGAAATTCTCATGAATCTACGAAGATTTCGTGTTGGGATTCGTTTTTGTGTGCCACTCGTCATTGCATAGCAAGTTGGTATTTAGCGATGTCCAAAAATTTCAATATTTAAAGGGGCAGTTTGGAGGGTGAAGCAGCGGAATTGATCAAACATAAAGGCGTATCAGAGGTGAATTACAAATAAGCGTGGAAGTATGCGAAAGGTGTGATAAGGTGTAACTAGTCGTAAATTCGTTTATCAGATCATTTCTAGAACAACCAACTATGCAACAAGCATGAAAAAAATCCGTCAGTTATACAACATGTCAGATGAAGATAATTTACATTTGACTAAATGAGACTGACGCAGAAACTAAAGAGGTCTGGGCTCATAAAACGGTAAATAAAGCGCTCTCATTTGAAGTCATCATTCGAAATCTATGGAGACACCTTCCACTGAATGCATTTTATGCAAGGAGTCGCGTCGTCTATGTCACTGCGAAAGGTTTAGAAATATGTATCTAAATGAAAGGCTGAGATTTTGCTTTAACTGTTTATTAGCAAGCCACTATGCAAATGTTTGTCGAAATAAATTTAATTGTCTTAAATGTAACCGCCAATATCATACTCTATTGCCTGATAACGTCCCAAGTTCAATTACCAATTTAATTGTAGTTACTAAGGATGGGTTACCGGAACCAGTTCTGAAGCTATGAGAAACAAATACCAACCCATTAAATGAAATTGGTACCAATCTATGCAATGCGAGAAATACGATTCTCCCGACTGCGATCGTGCAGGTTCTGGTGCCTGGTGGCCGCAGGAGTTACTATAGAGTTCAATTAGATTCAGAATCCTTTATTTCACAATTTTATATATTATTAGGATCAGATTATTTCTTCCATATTCTAAAATTAAATCAACTAATAATATTCAAGAATCTAGTTGCGAAAGAAACTCTTTTCGGTTATGTGATTACCAGCATGAAAAACGGAGCAAACCAAATTAGGCACAATGTATCATACAACTATCGTCGATGTATGCAGCTTAGATAAACTCTTGCAGGGCTTTTGGGAACAAGAAAAAATATCTGAAAAGACATTATGGACAAAAGAAGAAGAAGCTTGTAAAGCTAAATTCAAGGCGACACATATCATAAATCAGGAAGGACGATTCGTTGTACAATTACTATTACTGGGAGAGTCATACAAATTAGCGTGGCAGCGATTACTAGCGATTAAAGATTTTATGCACGAATACATCAGCCTAGGACATATGCGACCAGTAATCCAATAATTTAATTAACGGTAATAAAGAAATTTTCTATCTTCCTCACCACGAAGTACTACGACAAAACAGTACCACTACAAAATTAAGGGTCGTGTTTGATGGATCGGCACCAACATCTACTGGAGTGTCTATTAATGAGATATTAATGGTTGGACCGACGATACAAGACACGTTGTGGACCATATTAATTCGATTCCGAAGTTTTAAGGTAGCTATCTGTACTTATATAACTAAGATGTATCGGCAGGTGCTCGTGAATGAAAAGAATACGTCACTTCAGTGCATACTTTGGCGCCATTTCTTGCAATTCGGGTTTCCCATCAGAAAATTGTAATCTCACCTATCCAGAATTATCCAAGATAATAAAAAGAAACTTTTATGTCGATGACCTGTTAGCCGATGCCCCAAGTAAAGAAGCAGCAATTAAAGATCAACCTATTCAACCTTCAAAAAGCGAATGGATTCCCATTGACAAAGTAGCATTCGAACATTGCTTCACTGAATGACTCAATAAATGTGACTGAACTAGTAAACGAAGGAAGAGTGGTTCAATTACTAGGATTACTGTGGGATTCTGAGAAAGATTAATTCTGTTTCAAAATTAAGAAGGTGCCAAGTCTGGTCCAAGCGAAACATTTTGTTCAAAACCAAAATTAAGATTTTTATGCAAACGCTATGGTTACGAAAGATAGCTTGGGATGAATCGATAACAAAAGAATTACAAAGAAAATAGGAAGGTATTTATGACCAATTTATTATTTTAAATCAAGCTCAAATACGATTTATAGGAGACTTCGCTGATAGCTTACAACTCCACGGCTTTAGTGACGCTAGTGAAGTAGTTAAGGGAAAAACTCGGTGTATCTGTTAACAGTAAAATCAAAAGAAGTGCCAATAAAACAAATGAGCCTTCCACGTTTGGAATTTTGTGGCACTCACTTATTAGCCAAACTTGTGAAAGCAGTAATACACGTCCATGGTGATCAAATGGTACCTATTTGGTTGTGTACCGACTCTGTAGGTGGTGTTAGCGTGGCTAAATAGTCATCCGCACAGGGAGACAAATTATATTGCTAAACGAGTAGGCGCTATTCACACTTTAATGCCTGAAGCAACATGGCATCATATCCGAGGGAATGAGAATACTGTTGACTTAGCAACTTAGAAGAGTTACAACGAATGAATTAATCAAAAGCGATTTATGGTTTAAGAGCCCAAATTGGTTATCACAGCCCGAATCTAGGTGGCCATAATCGACCCCCTATTAAATCAAAATTGAACCAATATCGTATTGCGAGTTGGAGGTCGCCTTGAAAATTCCATATGTCCGTATGATACGAAACATCCATTGATATTACCAAGGAAACACGAAATCATCAATTTAATACTCAACGATTTACACAGAAAATACCTACATCGTAGGAGTACGGGATATATGTCGAAAAATACCTCAACGTTGTATCACTTGCTGTCGATATGCTAGATTAAAAACCACAAAACAGATAGGATCCTTATCTGCCGCAAGAGGGACTCCCAGTCGACAGTTTTTCGTAGTGCGGGTTGATCATGCAGGACCCATACATCTATCATCTAAAATCAGAAGAGGGGCAAAGGTGATAAAAAGCTTCATTTTAATATTCGTATGTTTCGCCACCAAGGCGTTACACATCGGAGTAGCCTCGCCTCGATCCACTCAAACATTTAATTATGCTTTGGAGCATTTTGTTGGACGGAGAGGAGAGCCCATGGAAATATGGTTAGACAACAGATCGAATTTCTTGGGACCAAAACGGGTTTTACATGAATATTATTCAGTTTTAACAACAAAGGAATCAGAAACCATCATAAATAAATTTGCAATGAGCAAGGGGATCACTTGGCATCCCACCAGTTTCTCCTCACTTCGGAGGCATCTGGGAATGCGCTATAAAATTGGTTAAAACCCATTTTGTTAAAGCCATAGGAAATGTTCACCGTACCTTCGAAGAAACACAAACCATTTTAATCCAAATAGAAGATATTCTCAATTCAAGGCCGCTGTGTGCTATTATCAACGAAGACACAAGTAATATAGATGCACTAACACCTGGACATTTCCTAATAATGGGTCCAACTACATCGTTACCACACTCAAACTATAACGAGATTAACAGGGCAAGGCTGAATCGATGGGAACAAACGCAAAATATAGTGCAAATATTTTGGGAACGTTAATCTCTGACGTATTTAAATAAGTTGCAGCAGAGAACCAAATGGCAGCAAAAGGATAAAAATCTATAAATTAACGATGTTATCCTAATCCACGATAAAAATACGCCAGCATTTATTTGGATGTTAGGTCTTGTCAAGGAACTTCACCCGGGAAAGGATGGGTTAGTCAGAGTTGTGACAATTCAAACAAAATCATCCGTATACAAACGACGGCTAACAAAACTTCCGCTGTTAGTTTTTTAAATTTTACTTTTAGCTTTTTAAACCTCGTCCGGTGGCATAATTTTACAATACTTCAGGGTGGCAAAGGTACAATTGTACCTTTCATGTATTTTATCTGGTAATCCTAACTATAGGCATGATTATTGTGGGATATTTCGTAGTTCCACATTATTTATATATTTTGTATGCATATTTCATGAATATTTTTGCAGATAAAATTGTACTTATTAAAGATGACCACCTACCGCCCTTAAGTGGAAAATGATATGCATATGTTTTGGAATCATATCCAGGACATGGTAGTCTAGTCAGAGTCTCAAACAGAAATCATTAAAAGTCCAATTGCAAAAATCTACCCGTTCCCAAAAGAATCAACGTTGAATGATGGAAGCATTCAAGACAGGGATGAAAAACAATCCACATTAATATTAATAATAAAATTCATTGAAACTGAGAAAAGTGTCGACTATCTTCCAATCATACACACAGATTGGAATCACCAATTATACACACAGATGAAATATTTTACCTTATCATTTATACCGTAATAATAAAAGTCTGCAGTCGCATTAGAACAATCAAACGCAAATAACGTCAAAAACTTCTACCAAAATTGACAAAAGGATTTGTCTTTGTGTTTTTGTGACTTTAGGCTGTGTCCAAAATACAAGATAAATATTTGTGAATACAAATTTTCCCCCCACATTCCCAATTTTTTATTACGCTGTCCGAAAAGTATAATAAAGGTGTAAACATTACCAAAGATATAACGGCAAAATACAACGCTTGTTAAATTAGGAACATATGTCACTCACACAAACAATGTCGATGTTGACAGCGATGTCGATGTTAATTTTAAGAATGCCTTAATTTGATATTTAGACACCGTTTAAAACTGTACACTGAATATTCTGACATTGCACAATATTCAGATCTTGTTAAAAAAACAGTCACTCAATATTTAATTAAATCCATTAATTGTATAATACACCCATTTAAAAAATAATACTTTACATTTTCAGCTTTCATCTGCCCACTTTCAACTGTTCACTTTCATTTTGAATCCACATCATTTTGAAATTAATCAATTTTTAACATATTCGACTGTCTGCTGCTATGCTTTAATGCTTTGGAGGTGTTCACATAAATCTACGTTTTAAGTGTAGTTCATATTTTGCAACTGATTTTTTTTTGTCGGAGTTCACCTGCTAATTGGTAAAACACACTACGCTACACTAAACACCAGGTTAACAAAATAAAAAAAAGTCTTACGTTATGTTCAGGTTACATAATTTTTCTAATTTGATCACATGATGAAAGTTTAACCGCAAATTGCATAGAAAGTACGTACGTAGATAGAAATGTGTAATGGCTTTAATTTGAACATTATTACAGAAAATGTGGATTCTAATAAAAATTTGTATCTAACTATATCTTCGGGTAAATTATATGAAAAATATTGAAACAATCAGATAAGCGCTATTTGATTTTAAACAAATTATATATTCTGATAGTTTAGTATACATCTATGGTGGTCGGCGGGAACTACATAACTCATAAATTACATTGAAAAAGCATAATAATCTTAAAATTTTGTCAATTTGCCCTTCAATTGAAATGTCCAGATACTTCAAGGATGAGCAAATAAAGTAGCTCATCGTGTAGCTAATGAAGCTTTAGCTTGATTAGCTGAAGGATGCTAAAATCAGGAGATTCATAATGAAGCAATAAATTTCTAGAAGGTCGCGAGGTTAAACATAGTTGTGGATTCCTGTGAAAACTACTAAAAGCAATGAGTGTTAACGTTGAAGTACTGGTTTATGTACTTAATTCCGTGACCACATTTGTTTGTACAATACTACTGTTAACGAGTCACAATTACAATTAATATTTGTAGGTGGCATTGCCATATATTGTGTTAAAAAACGTTATTTTACTTTTTTTTATTATCTGTATTGATGTCGTTACAATATTGTATTACAATAAATAATTTTATTTTCGTTGTCATTACAATATTATATAAATGTATGTGTAAACAAAATATATTAACAACGGATCATGGTTTTTTTATTATCAAGTACTAAAAAAGAGATGACTAACTCTTTTTTAGTACTTGATTCTATCAGGCGAGCACCTAACAATTAAAAATTAAAATCATAAATAAAAATAAAAAAATTGTTAAATTTATATAAGTGTTGCGTCGCAATTATTACAAAATTAAATTCTTCAACCTGAAAGGAAAACGCCCCTTTCAACACTTAACATTGGTGACAGCGGTGGGAAACGATCCCATGACCCAATAAAACTGTATAGTGCGCCTCATTTAATTCAAATAGTATCCAGTTCTTCAAAATAAAACTGTGTAGTTGCCGCATTTTTTCGGAATAGTTGAAACGGTAGTGTACCGCATTTCTTCGAGATAGCTGACTCCAGCACGTGTTCAACGTATTGCAGTAAATTACTTAATTAACGTGAATCATAAAAATTATAATTGGTTGTTGATCGTTACCATCGTTCAAGGTTTGAACTTCTAAAAGAAAAAAAATCATGATTTGGCAGGGGCTACTGCTTCTCAAACACGATTGCGTCGTGATAATCTAGTATCTCAATATACCCAATTTCTCGAATATCAGACTTCACTCGAGTTAGAAGATGAAACTGAACTAGAAACTACTACCCGAACTGAAGTCGATCGATATTATTATAAACTGAGGCCTTTGTTGGAGGATAAACTGATGGAGGATGATCTTGGATTCCTTCCAAAATTGCCGGAATTAACGTTTGACATATTTTATGGTGAGTCTATCAAATTCCGTAATTGCATCGAAGCTTTTGATACGCACATTCAAAAAAAACCCTAGGTTGAATGATTTTCCAATATCTAAAAAGTTGTTGTAAGGGTTCCGGTGCTAAGCCATTCGAGAATGTAAAATTCATTGCTGCAAATTACGACAAAGCTAGAGAAATATTATTTGAGCGATTTAACAAAACAAATCGTATCATAGCGGAACATGTTAATTCATTGTTTAAGATAAAACAAATTGAAAAACAAAATTCGCAAAAACTTCTTAAACTTCTCGATGAATTTAATTCGCATCTTCGATCTCTAAAAGTTCTAGGTGGTTCTACAGAGTACTGGAATGATTTGATTACCCAAATGACCCTAATGGTCTCGAAATTTGATTCGGAAACAAGTTTAAGGTGGAGGGAAGAAAGTCCAGTAAATGTCATTTCCTCGTTCGAAGACATTTCAAAATTGATAACGAAAAGAAGTTGGAAGGACAGAAAATTAATAGCTCATCAACATCTTTTCAACATTCAACTAAGGCAACTATCTCTACTCAGCAACCACTTATTCGTACTCGTCAAAGTTTCCATATGCAAATAAGACTTATGCGTACGTTAATTGCAATCAAACAAGGCATTCGATCATGCGTTGTTATTAATTTCTCGATCTTTCTAGTGATGAACGTCGAAAACGTGTTGAAGAATTAAAAATCTGTTCAAACTGCTTACGAGCCAATCACCTAATTAATGATTGTACTGTTGAAGATCGTTATCGTAACTGCAAGGGCCACCATCATACTCTCCTTCATAATACTGGTATTTCTTCAAAAGCTCAAAGTTCGCCAATAGAAAAAACACCATTAACCAATCATAATGTATCTTCACCACCGGTTCCTGAACCCAATATCGACGCTTAATTAACTACTTATAGAAAAACTTCAAAGTATATTTACCTAGCTACAGCCCTCGTTGAAATATCTGACTCCAACAACCGTACTTTCATTGCAAGAGCAATGTTGGATTCCGGCTCCATGCTTAATTTTAAAACAAAATCGCTAGCATCAAAATTGAGTCTCCAGGCAGAGAAATCTTTGGCGCAAATCCAATGTATTGGCGGTTCACCAATTATAGAGTGCAATTCTACAATCATTAACTTCCAATCTCGAGTCAGCAATTATTCTGCTTCAATAGAGGTTCATATATTACCAAAAATATCCGATTATCAGCAAACTATACTGCAAGATCCATCCCAATGGTTGATTTCATCTAACACCCAACTCGCTGACCCAAGATTTTATTCACCGTAAAAAATGATTTACTCATTGGCGTTGAACTTTACTTTCCAACTACAGCTAATTGGTCAAATCAAATTAGGCAATAACCTTCAAATACTTCAAAATACTACTTAGGTTGGGATGGGTTATATCAGGAAAGGTCGATGCTCCATCCTTTGATAATCAATCCTGTAATTTGGCTGTCATAAATTCTACTTAACTTATTTAGACACTCTGATGGAAAGGTTTGGTCTATAGAAGAAGGAGATGTTGTTCAAAGAGATTCGGTTCAAGACTCAATTTCAAGCAATAAATGTGAAATCCATTTTAATAATAACTATGCGAGGACTACCGAAGGATGTTTTGTCGTTCGGTTGCCATTTTTTCTTACTGAAAGTAAATTAGGCAACTCAGCTGATACGTCGAGGATTCTTCACTCTTGAGACAAGGTTAAATCAAAACCCTGAATTGCGAGATTCCTATAATGCTTTTATGAGTGAATATCTTTATCTTAAACATATGGAACCAGTCAAGGCAATCGAAATAAACAAGTTTTATCTTCCGCACCATTGCGTGCTTAAACCTAACTCGACATCGACCAAATTAAGAGTCGTATTTGATGGATCAGCCAAATCTAGCTCTGGCATTTCAGTAATTGGAATTCTAATGTCTGGCCCTGTTATCCAAAATGAACACTTCATAATTTTACTTCGATTTCGTCCACATGCATAAGCCATCAGTGCAGACATCACAAAAATGTATCGCCAGGTTGATGTTCGCCTCGATGATAGAAGATTTCAATATATTTACTGGCGATTTGATTCGAATGATCCCATGCTCACGTATCAGCTTAACACTGTTACATATGGTACAACTCCTGCTTCGTTTCTAGCTACTCGCTGTCTTCTTCAACTGGCACTAGATAATGAATCAGAATATCCAGCGGCTAGCTCTACAATTAGGAATGACATGTATGTTGATGATCTTTTGAGCGGATCTAGCTAAAAGGAAGAACTCCCCAATATCAAGGAAAAAGTCTCGTTCATACTAAAATCTGCTGGGATGTCGCTCCGAAAATGGTGCTCAAATGATTCATCTCTTCTTCTTGATGTACCCGATGAGGATCGTGAACAACTTATGCAAATGCAGGATGACAAAGTTATCAAAACCTTGGGTTTGTATTGACAGTCTAACTCCGATACATTCCACATTAATGTCAATCTTAGCAAAGTTTCTCCGAGAGTAACAAAACGTACAGTCATTTCTGATATAGCTAAAATCTTTGTCCCAATTGGATTAATATCACCGGTTGTAGTATTAGGGAAGATGTTCCTGCAACAGTTATGGCAACTTAAGCTAAATTGGGATGAGAGTTTACCTATGGATTTACATACGTCTTGGTGCCACTTTCGCAATAATTTACAAAAACTTCAATCACTTTATATTCCACGATATATATTTGATCACTGTTTGAATCCAATGAGAATTCAAATACATGGGTTTGCAGATGCCAGCCAAAAGGGTTACGGTGATGCTGTCTACGTTTGAAGTCAAACTTCAAAGGTTATCATCCGATTATTATGTTCGAAATCCCGAGTCGCTACAGTTAAACAAACGGCTTTGTCTCGTCTTGAACGCAAAGATTAAACATAATTTAAACTTCTCGGTCGATGACTATTTCCTTTGGACAGATTCCATGATTGTTTTGCATTGATTGAACTCCTCATCTAGTCGGTGGAAAACTTTCATTGCCAATCGTGTTTCGAGTATTCAATCTTTAGTTGCAACAAAGAGCTGGCACCACGTCGAATCCAAGTATAATCCAGCTGATTTAATATCCCGCGGCTTAATACCAGATAAATTAATTAGGTCTGAGCTGTGGTGGCATGGTCTAAGTTTTTTGCAATCATTCAACGAATCCTGGAATCAGGTATTCTTGCCATCAGATGATGTCGAGATTTCTGAGCATGGAAACCCTATGAAATTGGTATAATATTATTATATAATAATATAATAATATAATAATATAATAATATAATAATATAATAATATAATAATATAATAATATAATAATATAATAATATAATAATATAATAATATAATAATATAATAATATAATAATATAATAATATAATAATATAATAATATAATAATATAATAATATAATAATATAATAATATAATAATATAATAATATAATAATATAATAATATAATAATATAATAATATAATAATATAATAATATAATAATATAATAATATAATAATATAATAATATAATAATATAATAATATAATAATATAATAATATAATAATATAATAATATAATAATATAATAATATAATAATATAATAATATAATAATATAATAATATAATAATATAATAATATAATAATATAATAATATAATAATATAATAATATAATAATATAATAATATAATAATATAATAATATAATAATATAATAATATAATAATATAATAATATAATAATATAATAATATAATAATATAATAATATAATAATATAATAATATAATAATATAATAATATAATAATATAATAATATAATAATATAATAATATAATAATATAATAATATAATAATATAATAATATAATAATATAATAATATAATAATATAATAATATAATAATATAATAATATAATAATATAATAATATAATAATATAATAATATAATAATATAATAATATAATAATATAATAATATAATAATATAATAATATAATAATATAATAATATAATAATATAATAATATAATAATATAATAATATAATAATATAATAATATAATAATATAATAATATAATAATATAATAATATAATAATATAATAATATAATAATATAATAATATAATAATATAATAATATAATAATATAATAATATAATAATATAATAATATAATAATATAATAATATAATAATATAATAATATAATAATATAATAATATAATAATATAATAATATAATAATATAATAATATAATAATATAATAATATAATAATATAATAATATAATAATATAATAATATAATAATATAATAATATAATAATATAATAATATAATAATATAATAATATAATAATATAATAATATAATAATATAATAATATAATAATATAATAATATAATAATATAATAATATAATAATATAATAATATAATAATATAATAATATAATAATATAATAATATAATAATATAATAATATAATAATATAATAATATAATAATATAATAATATAATAATATAATAATATAATAATATAATAATATAATAATATAATAATATAATAATATAATAATATAATAATATAATAATATAATAATATAATAATATAATAATATAATAATATAATAATATAATAATATAATAATATAATAATATAATAATATAATAATATAATAATATAATAATATAATAATATAATAATATAATAATATAATAATATAATAATATAATAATATAATAATATAATAATATAATAATATAATAATATAATAATATAATAATATAATAATATAATAATATAATAATATAATAATATAATAATATAATAATATAATAATATAATAATATAATAATATAATAATATAATAATATAATAATATAATAATATAATAATATAATAATATAATAATATAATAATATAATAATATAATAATATAATAATATAATAATATAATAATATAATAATATAATAATATAATAATATAATAATATAATAATATAATAATATAATAATATAATAATATAATAATATAATAATATAATAATATAATAATATAATAATATAATAATATAATAATATAATAATATAATAATATAATAATATAATAATATAATAATATAATAATATAATAATATAATAATATAATAATATAATAATATAATAATATAATAATATAATAATATAATAATATAATAATATAATAATATAATAATATAATAATATAATAATATAATAATATAATAATATAATAATATAATAATATAATAATATAATAATATAATAATATAATAATATAATAATATAATAATATAATAATATAATAATATAATAATATAATAATATAATAATATAATAATATAATAATATAATAATATAATAATATAATAATATAATAATATAATAATATAATAATATAATAATATAATAATATAATAATATAATAATATAATAATATAATAATATAATAATATAATAATATAATAATATAATAATATAATAATATAATAATATAATAATATAATAATATAATAATATAATAATATAATAATATAATAATATAATAATATAATAATATAATAATATAATAATATAATAATATAATAATATAATAATATAATAATATAATAATATAATAATATAATAATATAATAATATAATAATATAATAATATAATAATATAATAATATAATAATATAATAATATAATAATATAATAATATAATAATATAATAATATAATAATATAATAATATAATAATATAATAATATAATAATATAATAATATAATAATATAATAATATAATAATATAATAATATAATAATATAATAATATAATAATATAATAATATAATAATATAATAATATAATAATATAATAATATAATAATATAATAATATAATAATATAATAATATAATAATATAATAATATAATAATATAATAATATAATAATATAATAATATAATAATATAATAATATAATAATATAATAATATAATAATATAATAATATAATAATATAATAATATAATAATATAATAATATAATAATATAATAATATAATAATATAATAATATAATAATATAATAATATAATAATATAATAATATAATAATATAATAATATAATAATATAATAATATAATATAATAATATAATAATATAATAATATAATAATATAATAATATAATAATATAATAATATAATAATATAATAATATAATAATATAATAATATAATAATATAATAATATAATAATATAATAATATAATAATATAATAATATAATAATATAATAATATAATAATATAATAATATAATAATATAATAATATAATAATATAATAATATAATAATATAATAATATAATAATATAATAATATAATAATATAATAATATAATAATATAATAATATAATATATAATAATATAATAATATAATAATATAATAATATAATAATATAATAATATAATAATATAATAATATAATAATATAATAATATAATAATATAATAATATAATAATATAATAATATAATAATATAATAATATAATAATATAATAATATAATAATATAATAATATAATAATATAATAATATAATAATATAATAATATAATAATATAATATAATAATATAATAATATAATAATATAATAATATAATAATATAATAATATAATAATATAATAATATAATAATATAATAATATTGTTCAAATGAACCATAAGAGACATGGTTTGTCACCAGACAACCCATGTACTCAATAACCCGCCTGCACCCTATAAAAATATGTGGTACATCCGGTGGCGCATATAAGTTTACAATATGTATGCAAGCAATAAACGTTTACAATATATATGTTTGCATTACAACATTTATTGCTTGCATAAACGTTTTTTTCTTGTAAATAGTATATAAGAACATACATTTAGAAAAATAAAGCGAGTACAATTTTATTATCGTAATATCATAGTTTAGATATTGCATTTTACAAATATAATAATATAATAATATAATAATATAATAATATAATAATATAATAATATAATAATATAATAATATAATAATATAATAATATAATAATATAATAATATAATAATATAATAATATAATAATATAATAATATAATAATATAATAATATAATAATATAATAATATAATAATATAATAATATAATAATATAATAATATAATAATATAATATATAATAATATAATAATATAATAATATAATAATATAATAATATATAATAATAATATAATAATATAATAATATAATAATATAATAATATAATAATATAATAATATAATAATATAATAATATAATAATATAATAATATAATAATATAATAATATAATAATATAATAATATAATAATATAATAATATAATAATATAATAATATAATAATATAATAATATAATAATATAATAATATAATAATATAATAATATAATAATATAATAATATAATAATATAATATAATAATATAATAATATAATAATATAATAATATAATAATATAATAATATAATAATATAATAATATAATAATATAATAATATAATAATATAATAATATAATAATATAATAATATAATAATATAATAATATAATAATATAATAATATAATAATATAATAATATAATAATATAATAATATAATAATATAATAATATAATAATAAGTAATAATATAATAATATAATAATATAATAATATAATAATATAATAATATAATAATATAATATAATAATATAATAATATAATAATATAATAATATAATAATATAATAATATAATAATATAATAATATAATAATATAATAATATAATAATATAATAATATAATAATATAATAATATAATAATATAATAATATAATAATATAATAATATAATAATATAATAATATAATAATATAATAATATAATAATATAATAATATAATAATATAATAATATAATAATATAATAATATAATAATATAATAATATAATAATATAATAATATAATAATATAATAATATAATAATATAATAATATAATAATAATATAATAATATAATAATATAATAATATAATAATATAATAATATAATAATATAATAATATAATAATATAATAATATAATAATATAATAATATAATAATATAATAATATAATAATATAATAATATAATAATATAATAATATAATAATATAATAATATAATAATATAATAATATAATAATATAATAATATAATAATATAATAATATAATAATATAATAATATAATAATATAATAATATAATAATATAATAATATAATAATATAATATAATAATATAATAATATAATAATATAATAATATAATAATATAATAATATAATAATATAATAATATAATAATATAATAATATAATAATATAATAATATAATAATATAATAATATAATAATATAATAATATAATAATTAATATAATAATATAATAATATAATAATATAATAATATAATAATATAATAATATAATAATATAATAATATAATAATATAATAATATAATAATATAATAATATAATAATATAATAATATAATAATATAATAATATAATAATATATAATATAATAATATAATAATATAATATATAATAATATAATAATATAATAATATAATAATATAATAATATAATAATATAATAATATAATAATATAATAATATAATAATATAATAATATAATAATATAATAATATAATATAATAATATAATAATATAATATATAATAATATAATAATATAATAATATAATAATATAATAATATAATAATATAATAATATAATAATATAATAATATAATAATAATATAATAATATAATAATATAATATATAATATAATAATATAATAATATAATAATATAATAATATAATAATATAATAATATAATAATATAATAATATAATAATATAATAATATAATAATATAATAATATAATAATATAATAATATAATAATATAATAATATAATAATATAATAATATAATATAATAATATAATAATATAATAATATAATAATATAATAATATAATAATATAATAATATAATAATATAATAATATAATAATATAATAATATAATAATATAATAATATAATAATATAATAATTAATAATATAATAATATAATAATATAATAATATAATAATATAATAATATAATAATATAATAATATAATAATATAATAATATAATAATATAATAATATAATAATATAATAATATAATAATATAATAATATAATAATATAATAATATAATAATATAATAATATAATAATATAATAATATAATAATATAATAATATAATAATATAATAATATAATAATATAATAATATAATAATATAATAATATAATAATATAATAATATAATAATATAATAATATAATAATATAATAATATAATAATATAATAATATAATAATATAATAATATAATAATATAATAATATAATAATATAATAATATAATAATATAATAATATAATAATATAATAATATAATAATATAATAATATAATAATATAATAATATAATAATATAATAATATAATAATATAATAATATAATAATATAATAATATAATAATATAATAATATAATAATATAATAATATAATAATATAATAATATAATAATATAATAATATAATAATATAATAATATAATAATATAATAATATAATAATATAATAATATAATAATATAATAATATAATAATATAATAATATAATAATATAATAATATAATAATATAATAATATATAATAATATAATAATATAATAATATAATAATATAATAATATAATAATATAATAATATAATAATATAATAATATAATAATATAATAATATAATAATATAATAATATAATAATATAATAATATAATAATATAATAATATAATAATATAATAATATAATAATATAATAATATAATAATATAATAATATAATAATATAATAATATAATAATATAATAATAGAATAATATAATAATATAATAATATAATAATATAATAATATAATAATAGAATAATAGAATAATAGAATAATAGAATAATAGAATAATATAATAATATAATAATATAATAATAGAATAATAGAATAATATAATAATATAATAATATAATAATATAATAATATAATAATATAATAATATAATAATATAATAATATAATAATATAATAATATAATAATATAATAATATAATAATATAATAATATAATAATATAATAATATAATAATATAATAATATAATAATATAATAATATAATAATATAATAATATAATAATATAATAATATAATAATATAATAATATAATAATATAATAATATAATAATATAATAATATAATAATATAATAATATAATAATATAATAATATAATAATATAATAATATAATAATATAATAATATAATAATATAATAATATAATAATATAATAATATAATAATATAATAATATAATAATATAATAATATAATAATATAATAATATAATAATATAATAATATAATAATATAATAATATAATAATATAATAATATAATAATATAATAATATAATAATATAATAATATAATAATATAATAATATAATAATATAATAATATAATAATATAATAATATAATAATATAATAATATAATAATATAATAATATAATAATATAATAATATAATAATATAATAATATAATAATATAATAATATAATAATATAATAATATAATAATATAATAATATAATAATATAATAATATAATAATATAATAATATAATAATATAATAATATAATAATATAATAATATAATAATATAATAATATAATAATATAATAATATAATAATATAATAATATAATAATATAATAATATAATAATATAATAATATAATAATATAATAATATAATAATATAATAATATAATAATATAATAATATAATAATATAATAATATAATAATATAATAATATAATAATATAATAATATAATAATATAATAATATAATAATATAATAATATAATAATATAATAATATAATAATATAATAATATAATAATATAATAATATAATAATATAATAATATAATAATATAATAATATAATAATATAATAATATAATAATATAATAATATAATAATATAATAATATAATAATATAATAATATAATAATATAATAATATAATAATATAATAATATAATAATATAATAATATAATAATATAATAATATAATAATATAATAATATAATAATATAATAATATAATAATATAATAATATAATAATATAATAATATAATAATATAATAATATAATAATATAATAATATAATAATATAATAATATAATAATATAATAATATAATAATATAATAATATAATAATATAATAATATAATAATATAATAATATAATAATATAATAATATAATAATATAATAATATAATAATATAATAATATAATAATATAATAATATAATAATATAATAATATAATAATATAATAATATAATAATATAATAATATAATAATATAATAATATAATAATATAATAATATAATAATATAATAATATAATAATATAATAATATAATAATATAATAATATAATAATATAATAATATAATAATATAATAATATAATAATATAATAATATAATAATATAATAATATAATAATATAATAATATAATAATATAATAATATAATAATATAATAATATAATAATATAATAATATAATAATATAATAATATAATAATATAATAATATAATAATATAATAATATAATAATATAATAATATAATAATATAATAATATAATAATATAATAATATAATAATATAATAATATAATAATATAATAATATAATAATATAATAATATAATAATATAATAATATAATAATATAATAATATAATAATATAATAATATAATAATATAATAATATAATAATATAATAATATAATAATATAATAATATAATAATATAATAATATAATAATATAATAATATAATAATATAATAATATAATAATATAATAATATAATAATATAATAATATAATAATATAATAATATAATAATATAATAATATAATAATATAATAATATAATAATATAATAATATAATAATATAATAATATAATAATATAATAATATAATAATATAATAATATAATAATATAATAATATAATAATATAATAATATAATAATATAATAATATAATAATATAATAATATAATAATATAATAATATAATAATATAATAATATAATAATATAATAATATAATAATATAATAATATAATAATATAATAATATAATAATATAATAATATAATAAATATAATAATATAATAATATAATAATATAATAATATAATAATATAATAATATAATAATATAATAATATAATATAATAATATAATAATATAATAATATAATAATATAATAATATAATAATATAATAATATAATAATATAATAATATAATAATATAATAATATAATAATATAATAATATAATAATATAATAATATAATATAATAATATAATAATATAATAATATAATAATATAATAATATAATAATATAATAATATAATAATATAATAATATAATAATATAATAATATAATAATATAATAATATAATAATATAATAATATAATAATATAATAATATAATAATATAATAATATAATAATATAATAATATAATAATATAATAATATAATAATATAATAATATAATAATATAATAATATAATAATATAATAATATAATAATATAATAATATAATAATATAATAATATAATAATATAATAATATAATAATATAATAATATAATAATATAATAATATAATAATATAATAATATAATAATATAATAATATAATAATATAATAATATAATAATATAATAATATAATAATATATAATAATATAATAATATAATAATATAATAATATAATAATATAATAATATAATAATATAATAATATAATAATATAATAATATAATAATATAATAATATAATAATATAATAATATAATAATATAATAATATAATAATATAATAATATAATAATATAATAATATAATAATATAATAATATAATAATATAATAATATAATAATATAATATAATAATATAATAATATAATAATATAATAATATAATAATATAATAATATAATAATATAATAATATAATAATATAATAATATAATAATATAATAATATAATAATATAATAATATAATAATATAATAATATAATAATATAATAATATAATAATATAATAATATAATAATATAATAATATAATAATATAATAATATAATAATATAATAATATAATAATATAATAATATAATAATATAATAATATAATAATATAATAATATAATAATATAATAATATAATAATATAATAATATAATAATATAATAATATAATAATATAATAATATAATAATATAATAATATAATAATATAATAATATAATAATATAATAATATAATAATATAATAATATAATAATATAATAATATAATAATATAATAATATAATAATATAATAATATAATAATATAATAATATAATAATATAATAATATAATAATATAATAATATAATAATATAATAATATAATAATATAATAATATAATAATATAATAATATAATAATATAATAATATAATAATATAATAATATAATAATATAATAATATAATAATATAATAATATAATAATATAATAATATAATAATATAATAATATAATAATATAATAATATAATAATATAATAATATAATAATATAATAATATAATAATATAATAATATAATAATATAATAATATAATAATATAATAATATAATAATATAATAATATAATAATATAATAATATAATAATATAATAATATAATAATATAATAATATAATAATATAATAATATAATAATATAATAATATAATAATATAATAATATAATAATATAATAATATAATAATATAATAATATAATAATATAATAATATAATAATATAATAATATAATAATATAATAATATAATAATATAATAATATAATAATATAATAATATAATAATATAATAATATAATAATATAATAATATAATAATATAATAATATAATAATATAATAATATAATAATATAATAATATAATAATATAATAATATAATAATATAATAATATAATAATATAATAATATAATAATATAATAATATAATAATATAATAATATAATAATATAATAATATAATAATATAATAATATAATAATATAATAATATAATAATATAATAATATAATAATATAATAATATAATAATATAATAATATAATAATATAATAATATAATAATATAATAATATAATAATATAATAATATAATAATATAATAATATAATAATATAATAATATAATAATATAATAATATAATAATATAATAATATAATAATATAATAATATAATAATATAATAATATAATAATATAATAATATAATAATATAATAATATAATAATATAATAATATAATAATATAATAATATAATAATATAATAATATAATAATATAATAATATAATAATATAATAATATAATAATATAATAATATAATAATATAATAATATAATAATATAATAATATAATAATATAATAATATAATAATATAATAATATAATAATATAATAATATAATAATATAATAATATAATAATATAATAATATAATAATATAATAATATAATAATATAATAATATAATAATATAATAATATAATAATATAATAATATAATAATATAATAATATAATAATATAATAATATAATAATATAATAATATAATAATATAATAATATAATAATATAATAATATAATAATATAATAATATAATAATATAATAATATAATAATATAATAATATAATAATATAATAATATAATAATATAATAATATAATAATATAATAATATAATAATATAATAATATAATAATATAATAATATAATAATATAATAATATAATAATATAATAATATAATAATATAATAATATAATAATATAATAATATAATAATATAATAATATAATAATATAATAATATAATAATATAATAATATAATAATATAATAATATAATAATATAATAATATAATAATATAATAATATAATAATATAATAATATAATAATATAATAATATAATAATATAATAATATAATAATATAATAATATAATAATATAATAATATAATAATATAATAATATAATAATATAATAATATAATAATATAATAATATAATAATATAATAATATAATAATATAATAATATAATAATATAATAATATAATAATATAATAATATAATAATATAATAATATAATAATATAATAATATAATAATATAATAATATAATAATATAATAATATAATAATATAATAATATAATAATATAATAATATAATAATATAATAATATAATAATATAATAATATAATAATATAATAATATAATAATATAATAATATAATAATATAATAATATAATAATATAATAATATAATAATATAATAATATAATAATATAATAATATAATAATATAATAATATAATAATATAATAATATAATAATATAATAATATAATAATATAATAATATAATAATATAATAATATAATAATATAATAATATAATAATATAATAATATAATAATATAATAATATAATAATATAATAATATAATAATATAATAATATAATAATATAATAATATAATAATATAATAATATAATAATATAATAATATAATAATATAATAATATAATAATATAATAATATAATAATATAATAATATAATAATATAATAATATAATAATATAATAATATAATAATATAATAATATAATAATATAATAATATAATAATATAATAATATAATAATATAATAATATAATAATATAATAATATAATAATATAATAATATAATAATATAATAATATAATAATATAATAATATAATAATATAATAATATAATAATATAATAATATAATAATATAATAATATAATAATATAATAATATAATAATATAATAATATAATAATATAATAATATAATAATATAATAATATAATAATATAATAATATAATAATATAATAATATAATAATATAATAATATAATAATATAATAATATAATAATATAATAATATAATAATATAATAATATAATAATATAATAATATAATAATATAATAATATAATAATATAATAATATAATAATATAATAATATAATAATATAATAATATAATAATATAATAATATAATAATATAATAATATAATAATATAATAATATAATAATATAATAATATAATAATATAATAATATAATAATATAATAATATAATAATATAATAATATAATAATATAATAATATAATAATATAATAATATAATAATATAATAATATAATAATATAATAATATAATAATATAATAATATAATAATATAATAATATAATAATATAATAATATAATAATATAATAATATAATAATATAATAATATAATAATATAATAATATAATAATATAATAATATAATAATATAATAATATAATAATATAATAATATAATAATATAATAATATAATAATATAATAATATAATAATATAATAATATAATAATATAATAATATAATAATATAATAATATAATAATATAATAATATAATAATATAATAATATAATAATATAATAATATAATAATATAATAATATAATAATATAATAATATAATAATATAATAATATAATAATATAATAATATAATAATATAATAATATAATAATATAATAATATAATAATATAATAATATAATAATATAATAATATAATAATATAATAATATAATAATATAATAATATAATAATATAATAATATAATAATATAATAATATAATAATATAATAATATAATAATATAATAATATAATAATATAATAATATAATAATATAATAATATAATAATATAATAATATAATAATATAATAATATAATAATATAATAATATAATAATATAATAATATAATAATATAATAATATAATAATATAATAATATAATAATATAATAATATAATAATATAATAATATAGTAATATAATAATATAATAATATAATAATATAATAATATAATAATATAATAATATAATAATAAATTAAAACGGCAATTAATTAATGGAGAAAAAAACTTCGTGGTCCACAATGATCTCATTTTGTAGCACGGATTTAAAAGCACTACATAGATGTGTGATCTGTTAGTTACTATTTAGCTGAACAACTATATAAATATAAAGTTGATTGAGCATTAATGTGAATATCACTCTAAGCCATTTTCTGGGAAATACTGACCCATCAATTAGTTTAGAAAATCTTTTCGTCTGAAATGAAACGTTTTATTTCAATTAGTAAAGAATCTACACGTGAGCCAGATTTAGATTTCAATGTCATTATGATACATAATCTTAATTACTTTTAAGTAGTTTGGTACCAACATTACATCAATCAATCCTAATTCCTAATACAGTTTGAACTAATGAGCTTTCATTTATAAATTTTTCAATAATTTTGTTGGTCGATCGATTAGAGCTACTTTATCATCCGCTAAAGTAACTCAAAATCAATGAAATACAATAAAATTTCTAAAGCACTTACAATGACGTGAAGAAAACATTATTTACAATAAAAAAAATTGTAGATTGTGTATTCGTATAACATAAGAGTTATTTTCAGCAGATATAATATGTACGTATATGTAAGTAATTTTTGTTACATTATGCTGGGTGAAATAATAATCTTGAAACCTGCTAAATACATCTTAAAGCCATTACTACATAATGCGAAGAAATAATCCTTTTATACGGTGGTCTAACTGGATGAACGTTTAGTCCGTTTCTCCAGAGGAAGTGATACAATTCCAATCTTTCTTAGTGCAGTGAATTACGACGAGCTAATAATGATGTTAGATGATAGTAGACGAAAGGTATAATACTCGTACGAAGGTAAAACACAATAATCATATAATCAACCTATTTTGGGTCATAACTCTTGTCGTTCTTTCGTTATCTCGAACTAATTGAAATTATTCAATTGTGCAATTTAGATAAAAAGATACAAAAACTTATTTTATGGCGAATTAAGAAAATAACGGCAGACATCCATTAAAAGCGTCCCAGAATGGTGTTATATCCATCTCTTCCAGATTTACACATTAGTTAGGGAAACTAAACAATTTCGATGTTATTGATAAGATCAAAGTTACACTTTGGGTTACCCCAAAGGGTTACCCTTTGGGTTCCCACTATGAAATAAATGATTCAAGATGTCTGTGGATACTTGCTTTTATCAAATTTTATTTGGTAGACGTGGCAATGTTGTTCTCATTTTATTATTGACTCGCGGTGTGTATTGATATATACGAAAGATACAAAAAAATAAAAATGAACCAACATTTTCACTATATTTCTCTATGTTTCATTATGTTACATAAGTCACACAAGTCACTTAAGTCACATAAGTCACATAAGTCACATAAATCACATAAGTCAAATAAGTCACATAGTCACATAAGTCACATAAGTCACATAAGTCACATAAGTCACATAAGTCACATAAGTCACATAAGTCACATAAGTCACATAAGTCACATAAGTCACATAAGTCACATAAGTCACATAAGTCACTTAAGTTACATAAGTTACATAAGTCACATAAGTCACATAAGTCACATAAGTCACATAAGTCACATAAGTCACATAAGTCACATAAGTCACATAAGTCACATAAGTCACATAAGTCACATAAGTCACATAAGTCACATAAGTCACATAAGTCACATAAGTCACATAAGTCACATAAGTTACATAAATTACATAAGTCACATAAGTCACATAAGTCACATAAGTTACATAAATTACATAAGTCACATAAGTCACATAAGTCACATAAGTCACATAAGTCACATAAGTCACATAAGTCACATAAGTCACATAAGTCACATAAGTCACATAAGTCACATAAATCACATAAGTCACATAAGTCACATAAGTCACATAAGTCACATAAGTAACTCTGATCTAGTGACTATTTCCAATATAAGTCTGCCTCTAGTAACTAGGTGAGGCATTTATATTTTATGTCGGGAGCTTTATCATTAAAGTCTCCGGTCAGCAATATATGAATTTTACTGCTATCACCTTGTTTGAGCTAAAATAAGTTGCTTTTCAGTTGCACCTTACTCATCATCAACAGGTTAACATGGTTTAGAGTGTGTACATTTCAATGGACAGTTGCTGTAAGAGGTAATCGGTGCGTTCGTGATAAGTGGTTTTTGGCTGGTTGAAGCCCGGTATAGCTTGTACTTTTTTCAAACAGAAATTTACCCTAAATTTATCAGATCGATGCTCTGTTCCAAACAGAGCACGCAGCAAAGTTTCCTTGGCATAGTACAACTTTGTGCATATGCAATTATATCAAAGTATGCTTTTATCGGAAGCCTAACAGTTTCAAGCTGCCTGTACGTAGCCAAGGCATGTGAAACACCGCTGTGGCAATGCCCTTTTTCCATATTCTGCAGTATGTCCAGCCTTGTATTTTTTCCATGGTTAATTAGTCTAGGATCGCTGGTAAATCTCCTGTTTTTTTTGTCGTTCGAAATCGCTTATATTTTTTTGATTCCTGCTTCTTTCCTCTGGTCTGTAGACAAGCTCTCTCTTAATCTGTTTTCTAGTTTTTGCTCTTTCAGACTTAAATTAACTTTTTTTTCTCCTTCCGATGTACCCGAGTGATATAACTCTGAACACAGGTTATTTCACGAAAGTGTTTAAACCTATTTAAAAAACCAAACTTTTAAATTTTTAAATATTTCAGAGAACACGGCTAGTCAGTGCCGGCGCTCCCATAGGTACAGATGGTGCAATAAAAGCGGGTGCCAAAATTATGGGGCGCACAAATTTATTAAACAACAAAACAACTTAAATGAGAGTCGGGACGGCTTTGAATATATCACAAAAATTGCTAATCTAAAATAGTGAACCAGTTACGACGAAATACATATGTACAAAAAAAATTACATTACTTTGTAGAAAAAACACGTAGTATCATTTTTTGTTATTCTAATTGGATTGGTTGAGTTCTCATTGAATTTTTCCTTTAGGATTGTTAACAAATAATTGTAGGGGAAAAGGTTTTGATAATGCGTCGTTTATAAAGTGGAAAAATATTGGAGTACAGGCGCAAATTTAATGATTAGAACCACAGGCATCTTTAGTTCTGTATGCATCTCATTCTGCTAATTTAATACTTTCTGGCGCAGTTCAATGTTTGCTACAGGCTCTACCATTTTTAACACTGTTCAATATGAATTTTATATGTATATTATGCTAATTTAATCCTAGGTAAAAAATTCTAAAGAGAAAGCAGACTTTAACTCTCAAGCTATTATGTGAGACTATAGGTGATAAATTAAGAAATATTACATTTTGTTGATCTTGAAAAGTTTCGTTAAGTTAACTTAACGGAAATTTGTTAAAAAACAGATTAGAATTTGTAAAATTTTAATAATTTTTGAATGAAGTGTTTAATTGACATTGATAATTTTCATTAATTTAGTTTCGTTAAGTTCGGTTTTAGATCATTCTTGTCTGAATGACACAAATAGAAAACATGTTACAATCTAAACTTAAACTGTGAAAACTTAAGCTCGCTGTGCTAGACTTTTTAACCAAGTTGCTAGCTAATCTATTAAGAAAGGAAAAAGAAAAATTTTGGATATTACCACGGTTTCCGAATAATTCAGCTAAGTTTGTAGGATCTTGCTAAACATTTATTTTCTACTACAGATGTTTTTTGATTTTATAATCGTTAATTAATCTTACAATATGCCCAGGACCTTCGAAGTTTACGATGACAACCTATCAAGTAAATAAACCATTTCAGTTTAAATTTCTTAAAATGTTCGTTTAGTTTTAGTAATCATTGGATCTCGCTAAAATTAGATATAAAAAATGTTTCGTTAAGTTTTTCAATGTTAAATTAAAGTGTAAAGTTACAATGATACTTCCAATTCCCATTAAAACTTATCAGCTTGTTGTATTTTGTATTTTTCATATTAACAGCTATTATATTTTAAGTGATGGAAACTTTCCAATAATACTTTGCTTCTAAACGGTGATTTTCCACACCTTTTACTAATCTACTTCAAATTTAAAAAGTGTTAATAATCAGTTAATTTATTTTAAAAAAACTTGGAAGATGCATTTTGATAATAGGTTTTGCTAAATACTCATTAATTTATTTGGGTACAACTTAATTAATTTTTATTGGTTAGTTGTATTGAATAACGTTATAATCAAAATAAAAAAATATTTGTTGGTTCGTTAAACTTGAAAAGTATCGTCAAGTTACCTAATGAAAAGATGTTTTTGGAAGCAAATCAATTGTATGGTTTAGATAAATTACTAATGATATAAATAATCTTTGATTCTGCATTGGTATATATGGAACTATAGTAGAAACGACAAGGACTCATTGACGCAACTCAGCAAGGCCTCGCTAAATATTTACAAAAACCCTTCAATTTGCATAACTGGACCTGTTAACATGCTACACTCGACCAAAATATTTTTTAATAATTTAAAAAGTGATTAAGGTTTTTACTTTTTCTTCTGTTTTAGCACTTTGTACTAAATCAAGCAGATAGGTTTAAAGTTGAAATTTATTTGGGAATTGAACAAATTTTAGACCACAATGATATTTTTAAATGTGTTCTTTAAATTTCGTCGGCTCTCCCAACAATTTGCGCAGTAATTGTTTAAAGTCGGAGAAAAACTTTACCTCTTTATAATGGAAAGTCTGGCATAAGTGGATTTAAATAATTTGATGCAAACATTTTCAATTTTAAAGATTTTCCGAAATTTCAACCTATCAACTCTTTAAATATCATATTTATATATAAAAAATAAATGGATTAGTTTTTGCAAAAATTAATTTATTACATCATTAAAAATATAAAATTATAAAAATTTTAATACAAATTAGATTTAAAAAAAATTGAATAAATATTACAAATCAATTCATAAAATTAACCGTTTTCTGACCAATACCAGATATTGTGTTATCTAATTCATGTAATGTAATTTAGTAATTAATGTAGTTTAGTTGTATCACAATTACAACTTTTTCGGCTTACTTAATCAATTAAAAAAAAATTAAAACAGTTGCGACTACAATTTGTTTTTCTTCCACAAACTTTTCTTACGTGATATAATTTTTTCTCAAATGTTTCTCTCATTGCTATTTTGTACTTGGTCAACCGTTGCCACAGCCCACATTCGCTCTAAACAAAACAAATGTACTTTTGAAAAACAGTTGTTTTTTTTTTAAATTAGATATGATGTGTCGAAAAATATTCAGTTAAATCTAAAATATACCAATGTCTTCAAGATCTGGACCGAAAGGATTACCTTTTGCACAAAAAACATTATTTGTATGTGCAATATCCGGTCAATTGCACAATATAAATTCATGGCCTATTAGTCACAGTTTCAACCTTGATATTGATGAAACGTTACAAAAATTCTTGAAACCCCTGGTCCAACTCTGTGAAGCACTACTACTAGCAAAACTGATCAAGTTAATAAAGGGAACAGTAGGCATTGCCTATTTCAAATATTTACAAGTAGGTCTATTCTAAAACGGTTCTGGAATGGCTGTCAGATCATCCTAGGAAATGAAAGTGTTACATAAGTAACGGTACAGCACAAATACTAGATATCATTGCACGGAAGCACTAGTCTTATTGTAACAGTAAGGATAACCCTGCAGGTTGTGCAAGCAGAGGAATATATCTTTCCCATATTTGGTAGGCTACGAGTTATGGTGGCAAAGGAAACATTATTGCAGCAATTGTGTTTAAGATATTCATCATAGACAAAAATGATGCGAGAGCTTTCCAACATTAAAATGTTCAACTGCAACAAGTCAAGCAAAGAGTTGAAGGGGCCACTGCTCAATGTTTGAATTTTGTTCAAGAAGAAACGTTTTCCGTAGAACTGAATGCATTGCAGTCGGGAAAGTATAACCAGAAACTAATTAAATTAAGTGGTCTAACTCCATTTCTGCGATATCTTCACCCTGGTGCATCATTCCTCTGATTTTGATTGAAGCAACACTATTGGTTCATTGGTAGTCGTACTACTATTCGAAAACTTGACAATAATTGTGTTACATGTATCAGACATCGGAAAAACAGAAACGCACAATTGATGAGAGAGCCTAGTTCTAGAATGTCCCTTTGACGGCATTTCATAATGTTGGAGTTGATTTTGCTGGCCCAATACCAATATTAGACCATCGAAGAAGGAGGTGTTACTACTGAAGATTATTTATCAGTGTCTGTGTGCGTGATAATCAAAGCACTACACCTAGAAGTTGTAAGTAGCCTATGTACGGAAGCATTTATAGCAGGTTTCCATCGATAGTAGAGCGTAGAGGAAAACTATCAAATGTCTAGATCGACAATGGAGCTAAACAAAGGGTATCACAAATGGAAACTATCATGAACACAAATCCACACAAAGAACAAATTGGAGAGTATCAATCAATGGCATACATTGCACTTAATTCCACCAACTGGACCGTCTTTGGATGTATTTTGGAATCGTCGATAAAATCCGTTAAACACCATTTATTACGAGCCACTGGGAGCAATAATTTTAAATACGAAGAACTTTAAACAATTCTTTGCTAGATTGAAGCAATCCTCAACTCAAGATCTCTTTGATTCAGTTTTGATGCGCGATTTATATTCAATAAAATCGGCATATCCAAAAAAACATAAGATACTACAACATAGTAAAATTGTTCAAGGAGAAAAAGGAAAACACAACTTATGCAAAACAAAATCGACATCTGTAAGCTGAGAAACGAACCGAAAAATGAAAGTGTCGATATTAAATTTTATAGTTCAAGCTGCGTTCAAGACGGATAAAAATTTCTGGTTCCGAAATTTTCACCTAGAAGTAGCCTGTACATTATTAATAAAATTTTGTTTTGTTTGGTTGCCTGGTCATATTTTTGCTCGAGTTGAGAATATTTCAATTTTAATCTCATATGGCTAACTTCGTGGTAAACATGTTTAGCCTGAAACCATGCTTAAACGCAGCTTGAGGTTGTAAATCGCCATCTTTTATTATAAACAGACGACGATACATTGTTAAATTTGTAAATATAAAATATTATGATGACTAGATTGCACTTTAAAAAATGTATAGAACCACTAGAAATTATAAAAAAAATGTTTTTGTTGAAAGTGAGCAAGAATATATAGATAATTTCATAGATTATAAAAATGTACATAAAAACATGTATGCAAATCTTAAAGTTGAGTCAATTTTGTGTAATATTTTATTATACAAAAACAAACGAGGTTATATTTTCGTTTTGAAACGCCAAATAGCAGCATTCTTTGACTATAAACAAAAAAAAAAAAATATAGTAAAATATTTTATTTCTTTCTCGTATTTTTCATAGTATTTTATTTCTCATGCTATCTCGTTTTAAATATGAAAACACTTAATAATGAAACTAGTAATTGCTGGCTTCGAAGAACTTATATCGGAACAAAAAGATAATCGCCTACATCACTGTCAGCGTGTCCAGAAACAATAAAATTTTTTTGTAAAAATATCAGATTATGTATTTTCATACTATCCAACAAAGAAGAAAATAGAACAAACCAGACGACAATATCAAAATAGGCGATAATGTAATAACAAAAATATCAAAACTTACCACTATATGTTCATGGATGTTTGGGAAAGTAATAGAAGTGCCTTAAAGTCGTGATCAACGAGTAGTTTTAACGGTTAAAACTACAAGCTCTATAATATAAACTGTTTGATTACCAGCATCATCAAATTACTCATTGAAAATCAACTGAACCACAAGTCAATCAAGTAAATTATTAAAGAAGCGGATTCTTTAATTAGCGAGGAGAACGTTTACGCCATCTATGTTTGATTTCATATAAGCTTAATAGATATAATGATGATGGAATTATTTCGAATTTAATTTAATATAAGTTGTAGGTATTCTGTGCCGTGAACACGTACATTGCCGATTCTCGAGATATTTATTTGTGTCAAATTATTTAACTCCCCCTGTAAAATATCTAGAACAATTGAAATAAAAATCAGAATAGATATCCTATTTGCATATCTTGTGTTCAAATCCATTATCTTTAAGTTATTTTATTTTTGGTGTATTAGCAATACATATTTTAGCTCTTCAAGCTTTTTGAGAGTAAGCATTTTGATTGTTTTTTTTTCTTACACTGTAGATTCATCACTGTGAAACAATTTATTGACAACATAAACGTACTATTAATATAATATATACATGTATATTTTTGGAGACTGGTACGGTATATGAAATTCGCAGATTTTTTAAAAAAATGTTTGAAATCTAGGTTATGTAAATAATTGACAAACGATATGAACATATATCGATTTTCGACTAAACACTTTTCAAACTAAAAATGGTTTCTCTGAAATTTAAAATCCTCGGTATATAAAATTCAAATCTTCATGTATGACTATGGATATATATATATATATATATATATATATATATATATATATATATATATATATATATATATATATATATATATATATATATATATATATAAGCATGCATAAAAAACTAAAATTTACATAAACTGTTATTTCGAATCTATTTCCGTATATAGTTTTGAACCAAAAGTGTTGAAAAAATAGAAAGCTTCGGCCGTCCATCCACTTCTGTTATCAAAAATAAATTTATTGCAATTGAAATAAAATTTGCTGTACTGTGAAAAAAAAGTGCGCAAAAACCGCCTTACCAAGTGGGAAAAATAATGAAAATGAGTGACTCGTTGTGTTGTTGTTTATATTTTCATAACACAAAAATCACTCAGTGCTCCCGACTATTTAATTGATTATTCTGATAGTTGTGTTGTGTGTCGGTGTGTAAGTGTTCGTTTTTTGTTTTTGTATTCCCGACTGAAACCTTTTTTTTTGCCAATGGTTTTGTTACAACATACATTTATTTGGTAATAAAATTTAATTGAATTGATTTTGCTCGCGCTTCATGTTTGATATTTTTACAATATATATATATAAAGGTCTGTTATACAGTGTGTGAAAAAGTACACCAATAATAACTTGTTACCGTTATTTCGCAATTTATTCGAACTTTTCGTATCCTTATAGTGAATGAAGTGATAATGCAGTTTTCCTTATAACAAGTGGAGTTGTGTTTTTTAGTAATTAAGGAGAAATATTCGTGGTACTTATTGACAATGCAGTGGAACGAAACATTTGCGGCAAAACGTAACAACCGGTGACAACAGTGGGATTGTTTGATTATTAAAAAATTAATACTAATGATAAAATAAAATTGTCTAAGTTAAAACATTTAAAAAACAATTTTTTGGAGAAGCCGCCACTGAATTTGGAAACAACAATGTGGGTAACATTAAATAGTGTGAGCACCGGGGAATGCGTTGCAGAGCAGCAGCTCTGGATTTACCAAAAAGGTAAAGGATTTACCAAAACTTAAAATTTATACAAAACTACGAAGATTTCTTAAGTTAAGCACATGCTTTTCATGCCACGATTTTTAAAAATTACAAAGAGTCAACACAATCTTACCCCAAAAAATAAAGCATTTGAATGTTACAAGAAATAAAGAAAATGCTTGCGAAACACAGTTTATGAGTAGCACCAAAAAATGAGTCTTAAGCAATGGGGTAAGGAGAACGTCTTCGAAGTTATTATTTCTAGATCGCGCTACGAAAGGGAAGCTTACGTTAAAAAAAACGAATTATTATCAAGAAAGCCATCATTCTTATTTCAAGAATATTATTTCTTATTTTAAGAATATTGTTTCTTATTTTAAGATAATTGTTTCTTAGTTTCTCCTTGGATTTTAATCCGCGGATAAAAAACTGATGTTAAAAGTTGCGGCTAAAAATCCTCAGATAATTATCCGCGGATAATTATTAGAAACAATATTCTTATAATCTTCTTGAAATAAAAAACAATATTCTTAAATTAATATATAATATTTTTGTAATAAGAAACATTATTCTTAAAATAACAAATAAAATTCTTGAAATTATAAACAATATTCTAAAAATAAGAAAGAATAATTTTCTCATTTCAAGAATATTGTTTCTTATTTTATTAAAATAAGAAATAATATTCTTGAAATAAGAAACATAATTACTATCCGATATTATCCGATACTATCCGGATATGCGGATACAAAACCGAGGATAATTATCCTCGCAAAACTATCCTCGGATTTTTAATTTTTAATTATAAATTTTAGAAGTTTTGAAAATTTTTAAAAAATTTACAAATCCAAAAATATTTGAATATTTAAAATATTTACAATGGGGTAAGGAGAACGTCTATGAAGTTATTATTTCGAGATCGTGCTACTAAAGGGAACCTTACGTGAAAATACCGAATTATTATCAAGAAAGCCATAGATTAAATAAATACTATAGAGCAGTAAAAGAAGGCTTATCGGGTAAAATTGGACATAAAGAATATAAAAGGTTTGCTTTAAATTAGTTTCATTAACGAACAAATGAAAGCCACCTTAAATAAACGACGGTAGCGAAGTAAAGTTAGGAAAGTAAACAATATGTAAGAGAAACAACATTACTGTGAAGAATATGAAGGTGGACATGTGGCTAATATAGAATTCGAGAAGTAATATATGTCGTGGAGGAAATTTGTTTCAAATTTTGACAATTTAACAAATTAAATTGACCTTGAAATGTTCTTGGAAAAGTTTATGGATGTAAAAATGATTTATTCGATTTTTTCGAAATCATACAACATCTATATAGGTGTCTACAATTTGAGTTAATCTTGGTGCAATTGTTCAATAGAACATACACCACGGTGTATGGTAGCTGTTATTGGTCTTGATACAGATACACACGACGATTGTTTATTTAATTTTTTATCAATTTCATGACCAACTGGTAAATTTTTATTTAATTTTTGTGCTCGTCGGTCATTTATCAATCGATTTGCATTCGTATCGATGTACATATATACATAATATCATATGTAGTGAATTTTTTTTTTGGCAAAATGTAATGATTCAACTGAATTATATATTTATTTCCGCATATAAATGTGTGAATAAAAATTGTTGTTTTATGCGAGCACGGATGTTACTTCCGTTAACATTATTAATAAAATATATATTTGTGATGTGCGATTTCAATTTATGACTTTTTGTTCGATCGTTTGGTTCGTTCGCTTATTTATTGGATCAGCAAAATTTTAATGATTTTTCAATCCAATGGGTTTGACATCTTTATCCTAATTCTGCTAGTATTCTTAATTCAAAAATTCCTCGATTATTGACTCGCAAGTCAAACGCGTGCTCTAATACCTTTCTGGTTTTCTAGCATAATACTGCTGTCAATATTTGCACATTTTCACAAATACATTTCGTCCATCAAAATCAGGTAAGGAGTTAGGCCACCAAATTATGAATATTCATGAATTATGCAACACAAAACGTAGTGATCCGATTTTGATGGGTCGTACATTTTTTAAAAACTGGTACTGCATGCAGTCAAAAATCTTTTCTGGCTTGAAAGGCTAATAGTAGTTAACATTTTAAAAAACATGAGTTATATTCGGTGCAAAATAAAATACTATTAGCCTTGCTGAGGTTTAAAAACGTGATACAAAATATAAATTCGTTTAACTTTCACCATCGAAATTTAGGCATAATTCTTTATCGAATCAAAATATAATTTAAACCTGCTCAGATTTTGAAAAACTGTAAGATCTTCAGCCTTCTTACGTAATGTACTATGCTGTGTATTTTATAGGAAATAATGAAACATTAAACCAAAATGGATATCACCACCCTATTCTTTATAAATAAACATAAACCATACTATATATAGTCTGTGGCGCATTCTTCCTTATATGTAGTATATAAATAAGATGATGCTGTTATTTATATGCTTATTGTGTGTGAATGTTTTTATATATGTATGTACATATATGCTATATTGTTATACAGAGAAATATTTAATCCTCTTTTAACTTTATCCCCTTCAAAATTAAATAAAATCAGAAAAAAAAACAAATCAATACTCTCAGGAAGAACCTGAATATGGAATTTCATCTTTATTTCAGTTCGCCGTCTATACCACAAAAATCATTTCAATGTAGCAACATCAATTTTGATAAATTGGAATCATAAAAATTATGGTTTTCTGCAGATATATTTTACAATATTCAAATAATATTGAGTGTACAGTGTTTTTTTAAAGTGTATTTATTTTCCCGCGCTTTAAAAAAATATTTTAAATTTCAATTTTATTTTGGTGAATATGTATAAACATATTTATTTTGGGTATTGGTAGTATTTAAAATCTATCTTCTGTATTGGGCAAGAGTATGCAGCTCTTTTAAACCTGTTACTAACTAAAATCCAACTGCCAAACTCGTTTTTATTAGTGGAATCAGTGTTAACCGATTATCACTGAGACTGTGTCCGACACCCACATGATAAATATTTGCGAATACAAATTTTTGACATTTATTTGATAAAATCGAAGACACCCAAATTATAACAAAGTTGCTATGATAACTTTACCAAAACTTTCTATAATAAAAGCCAAACTTTATCGCGTAGCACACTCGGATATATACAAAAAAATATATAAAATTTACTACTTGGTTTTGTACTAGTATAGATTAGAATTGGTTTTTTCGGTTTATTGGCACTGAGAATACATATTTTTTTCTCACAGCGCAGAATTATTTTTTTGAATTAAGTTTTGTTTTATATGTTGGTAGCGCTGAGACGTTTGTTTCAAATACTTTTACGATAAAATCAAAGAGAATAAAAAATGGATAATACAAAATGGAAACAGGGAAGAGGAAATATGCATTGTAAGTAGTAATATATTTGTATAATAACCTATGCCGATTTTAATTTATGCCGATTTTCTAAAACACTTTTGTATTTAGTGGATATGTATAAATTTATATATATATATATATATATATATATATATATATATATATATATATATATATATATATATATATATATATATATATATATATATATATATTATTTTATTTTTTTTAGTGCGTCAAGGAAAACGTGGAGTAGAACAGAGACCAGGACTCTCTTAGTGTATGCCATAGCCAGAAAAGAGGTGTTCAAGCATGTTTTTAAACGAAAGAATGTCCATAAAAATTTAATGGAGGATATAACGAGTTCCGCTGTATCAGAGAATCCGTTTACAAAAGAAGAAATACGCAACTAGCTAAATTCAATTAAAAACGCATACAAAGATGCGATGGATAATAACGAGAGAATGGGAGCGGGATATGGCATCGAATCTTACAAGGATTTGCTTCAAGAATTGTATGACACAGAGCGACTGGCAGAGCAGTCAGAATTCTTAACGGTTGCATCCGGTGTTGCAGGTCCAGCAACACCAATTCCAATAAGAGTTACTATAGACCATATACATCTTGATAAAAATATTGTAACTGGAACCATCCTCATATAACTTCGAGAATATGATAGAAGTATTATTACATGATATCGATAGCCTTCCTCGTAAGGTCACAAAGACATCAAAGCCCCTGAAAAAAAACTACTTAAGGTTTAAGGCTGGACTTCTTAAAAGAACGGGAGGAAAATAAAAAAGATCGAGAGGAGAATAAAATGAAAAGGCATAGTAAAAGGATTAAAATGCACGAGGATCAGAAAAATGGCACGAGGAATAGAAAAAATGGCACGAGGAACGAAGGCAGTGGAACACTGATCTAATGAATATTTTAAAAAACAAATAGATCAAAATTTTTAGTTTTAATTTTATCTCTTTCTTATTTTTTAAAGAATTAAATTTTTTTATTTAAATAAAACTTGAATTTTTAGTTTATAGCTATATATTTTATTATTTCTATTTACAATAAATTTCTTAAGCGTAAATCACTGACTACTTGTTGTCGACGATCTACTAGAACACGATCCACTTCAGCATGCTCATCTTCAGAATTAGCATTATCATTACCAATGTCCTCCATTGTAATGTCATTCCAAGGGTCATTGGCATCAATGCATAAATTGTCTAACATACAGCATTCTACCACAATATTTTCCAGTTCCCAAATGTATATGTTCGGTAAAATGTAATAGCCTTTGAAAACGGCATTTCATCAAACCGAAGCCGTTTTCTACAACGATTCAGGTTGATGAATGAATTTTATTAAATTTTCTGTGTTCCTCCGTTAAATTTCCTGTATCTTTGTAAGGTGGCACAATCCAAGAATTTGCAGGATGTGCCAAATCTCCCAATAAATAAGTGTTATTGCGAAACACTGTATTCTGAGATGCAATGCGAAATAACGGAGATCGCCGTAGTACTCGAGCATCATGCATCGAGCCGGGCTCGCCACAATATACGTCGATAAATTACTTTGAAGAATCTACCACTGATTGTAATAAAATGCTGTAGTAATCTTTTCTATTATAATATACTTCTAGATTTACCGATGGTCGTCTTATTTTTATATGGCTGCCGTCTATAGGTCCAAGTACTCCACTAATTCCACCCAAATTTTGAAAAGATGTTGTTGCCCGTTGTACCATTTCGTTGGAACGCGGCCACACAATATATTGATGAGATATGGTAACCATCCACGAAGCTACACCTAGGCCGAACAGATTCGCCAGTTGCCGATATGTTAATGTGTTGGCCACATACTATATAAATAAATGAATTTCCTTTTTGGCTCCAACTTTTTTAACACCTTCATGATTTTGGTTTGGACAAATATTTGAAGATGAATCAAATAAAATTTCTCCATAAAATTTAAAATTTTTACGTGTCTAACTGAAGTAGATTCATCTGAGTCTAAAGAATCCGATGAGGAGGTAGAACTTATTGGATAACCTAGATTGCTATCCATAATGATTGCTGCTATAGTCTGGGAATGGAAAAAAAATGTATAACAGTTCGGAATTGATTCATACAGTCATTAAGTATAGCTTCTAATACAATGTTAGAAGTTTATATCATGAATTTAGTTATATATCATATCATAGCAATTAGCCCCTAACACTGCAAACAGTTGGATTGAAAGTCAATTTGTAATAAAAAATATGTATATTTATCTGGGCTATTATATTTTCTTTGGATGTTAACATATTTAAAATTATTATTTCTTTTATAACTATATTTTGGTTTATTTAAAATAAATACTCGTACACTTCACTAATTGACAACACAAATTAAATACACGCTTTTTGAAATGTCATTTTACTCTAGGGGTGGCAACCTTTAAGCCGCGTATCCACTATAGAGTTTTTTTACGTAGAGCTAGAGAAAACTCTCACATAGAGCAGTGTTTACACCCTGTAGAGCTCTACACGCACTCTACGTGAGAGTTCTATTGCGTAAAAAACTCTACAGTGTACACGCTATTGTTTTAGGTTTTGTAGAGCTCTACATTAGCTCTACACTCTATCTAGCATGTTTGATAAAGTTTTTTGCTCTACAGTAGAGAAAGCAAATGTATAGGTCCACATAATTTAAAATTGAATTGGTCATTTCTTTCGAACGCATGTGTGCATTTGATTTGATTGATTGATTGATTTTGAATGTACTGCCAAGCATTAAGCAGGATATCCCGGAAAGCGCCGGGCCCACAGTACACCCGTTTTTACATTTACTTGGAAGGATATGGAAGGATACTAGTTAAATTATTGAGATCGACCCGGTTACAGACACCTTGGCGGCCAATAGTTAGTAAATTTTTGTGGGTTAGGGAAAGGAAAAGTATGTTAGTTATGACATAATTGGTCCGATTTCCCGGTAGCCAATATTCAAACTACTGTTAGTGTAAGACAATCACATTTTTGTTGTTCTGCTCTGCATTCTGCCATCTCTTATCAGCAACTCCAGTATACCGTCATTCATCTGTAATCTGCAATGGTACCCTGAAAACAGAATCTATTAATTAACTAATTGGTCTTAGCTGTAGGCTGTAATAAATTGAATTAATTTTTAATCTGAAATTACAAATTCATTAATTCTTAATATAATAACATAATTATATAATAATATAATTCCTAATATGCTGTAATAAATTGTTAGTTTTTGCCTTAAAATTAATAATTACTCTGAAACTAATTATTAATTATTAATTAATTCATAATATAATAATATTATTTCTGCAAGCCACAGGCTGTAATAAATTGGGTTAGTTTTTGCCTGAAACCCACAATTAATTAATTTTTTTACATTTATAAAAATATGAAATTATAAAAATTATAAAATAATATAAATTAGATTTTATAAATTTGATTAAATATTACAAATCAATTGGATTAACCGCTTTACGACCAATACGTCATATAATCACTGAAAATCTAATTTATACATCTTATAAATATAAATATACCTTATAATATAATAAGAAAATAATATAATAATATAGTTATAATAATACAGGTAAAGTATAAACTGCCTCAACAATTTGGTGATGAATCAAATTTAGAAATTTAAAATCCTAAAATGCCTAAAGGAAGGGGGCGTAAAAGAAATAAAATTCCTAAGGAAGGCTACGCTTGTGCAAAGAGACCCTCTGAGTACAGGAAAATCTGTTCTAAGTGAGATAAACAGTAAGTAAGAGAAATAAAAATTAGTGTCAAAACTGTACACAGACGACTTTGTGAAGCGAATGTTAAAAGAAGCCATTTATAAGCCAGAAAAATAATAAAAAAAAAAATAAAAAAATAAAAAAATTAAAAAAAAAATAAAAAAATAAAAAAATAAAAAAACCGGCTAAACTTTGCTCGTACCTATTTAGTGAAACCTGCTGAGTTCTGGCGGATAATATTATGAAACAACGAATCATTCTTTTCTTTAGATGGAAGCTACGGAAAGAAATATTTTTTATTCGACACCTCAATAAAGAGACTTTCGTAACATAACAATGCCAACTCGGCACAGCGGAGGAGGCGAAGTAATGGTTTGGGGTGTTTTAGCTATAATGACATAGAAGATCTCACAGTGCTGCCGGAAAAAGTTACTTCAAGCACATATTTGGTGGTTCTTAATGAATATGCAATGATTTCCGGGTGGTGATTGATAAGTTAATACATTTTTTTTTCATGTAACGGCTGGTGGCTATTTACAATTTAATATCAATTCATCAAACATGATACTCCAGCCAACAATTTATAAACCACAAAATTCAGCCACCAATCACAATCAAAATCCTGTCCTACTACTATATCGATACCTCGGACCAACTGCCCATCCTCAAAACCCCCTAATTATTAGAAAGAAAATAAAAAACAAAAATTATACAGACCAAGATAAAAAACCCAACTTTAACATATAAAACACGAAACAAACAAAACCCACATAAAAAACTGTATATAAATACAAATAACACAAAATATAGTTATGCAGAAATAAAAAACACACTAAAAAACAAACAAATTTTTCCCATACATTACAAAAACAAACAAATACAATCAACATCAGTTGTACCGAGACGTCCGCACATGAATAAAAGACCACTCTCCCAAAAAACAAGCCAAAAACCACACAATCCCAAGTATACAATGAAACAAAAAACCCATACAAAATCACACGAACACAAATAGACACTGCACACCAACACTGCCAACAAATGGATCACAAAAAATAAACAACAATGCCCCGTACTCACACACAGACACAGACACACACACACACACACACACACACACACACACACACACACACACACACACACACACACACACACACACACACACACAAACACACACATACACATACACATACACATACACATACACATACACATACACATACACATACACATACACATACACATACACATACACATACACATACACATACACATACACATACACATACACATACACATACACAAACACATACTCACACACACACACACACACACACACCAATGCAAAACCACAATGTCGCGATCATACACTTCATGACCCATACAACACTATACCTCAATCATCCAAAACACTGCACATACCCTATACAAACGAAAACACATGAACAATGCAGCTGCACTAAAAAAGTTCCGACCGTTATTGATATATACCACTAATAGCTTATCAATAATAGTCAGAACCCTCCCAGCACAACAGCACTGCCCACGTGTTCCCGCCTAAACCACACATGTACAATATTTTAGATAACTGAAACAATACTATATAGGTCACAAAACTTATGATAACGTCACTATGGCCCCGCACCGGCGTATTTATGAAGACAAGATACCGTCATCCATCCTTCACGATCCACCCGCTAGCAATGCCGATGTACACCACATATCTACGCTCATATGATCCTGCATCAATCCTTCACCCCGCTACACACTCAAAATTACGGCGCGAATTCTTAACTTGTTTTCCCGAAGTAAACAATCTTTCCATTCATATGCAGACAACTCAATGCAACCGATGCCAACTACCCCTATCCACCCCTGTGATGTATAAAACAAATCAACTATTTCCTAATACGGCGTCTGCATAACCACACCTTGTGCCATCCACACTCACATACAACCCCCCATGTAAGTTTTATCCATCCAATGTTCCATACATCAAGCTAAGTCTTCCATTCTAGTCTGTACAACCCCTACTCTCTCTCCTCCCTATAACCAGCAAAAAATCCTGAAGATGGGCAGCTAGCCCGAAACATCGATAGAATTACAAAACAAAACCTTGATTATGATTCGTAACCAAAATATACTGTCCATAAACCATTGGCCGGAACAACACGTTCAATGTACTAACATTAAATCACAAATTGATAAGAACACACTTATTACAGCAAAATAATCCTCCAATCTACAAAAGTAAATTTATAACTAAATTTATTGAACATTTGGGTCAAGTAACTATAAATATCCGATCTTTATCCTGTAGAGAATCTATGGCATTGCATAAAAACTAACAACAACTTCAACAATATTGCAAAGATGCTACGCAACAAAATCATTCAATCTTATTGACTACCCTGTCACCTATATTCCAATTTTTATATTTTGTGACTTAGAAATCGTGCATCTCTTTAGAAGGAAGCTACGGGAAATATTATTTTTATTCGACACCTCAATAAAGAAAGTTTTGTAATATAACAATGCTAATTCGGCACAGTAGAAGAGGCAAAGTAACGGCTTGAGAGTGTTTTAGCTAAAATGGCATAGTAGATCCCACAATGCTGAACGAAAAAGTTACTTCAAGCACATATTTGGAGGCCCTTAATGAATATGCAGTAGTTTTCGGATTTAAAATGATAAGAACTCCAATCCACAAAAGTAAATTTATAACTAAATTTCCTAAAGATGTGGACCAAAAAAGTTTTTAAGACTGGCTAAAGTTTTTTAGACTGGTCACCACAAATCGCTGAACTTAATCCTATAGAGAATCTATGGCATTACATTAAACAAAAATAACAACTATTAAAAAAAACGCACAATGCAAATGTTAAACGAAATAAAACTCATTTGTGATGAAATCCTTAACCAAATTGTAGAAAACCTGATCCAATCCATGCAGTATTACCTTGAAGTTGTTAATTACAACGATGGCAGTACCTCCTACTGATTTTACGGGGAAAAGTGAATAAATTTGGATTAGTTTTGTAATTTTTAGTCAACTTTATCATGAGGTACAAAGAATCACGAACTACAAAGACTCCCAATCCTCCGTCTTACCAAATGAAAAATCAACAACTAACCATGACTATACAAAAAAAAAAAAATTGTCCCTGTAGTTGTTCCATCAAGCTCATATTCCTAATGACAACTTCCACAGAACAAACCACACCATCTCTGCTCGATACAAATAATCCCAACCACGACTGTATTTGTGTTACCTTACATGATTTTTTTTTTGTTTTTTTTTTTTTTTTTTAATAATAAAATTAACGTTTTTCTACAAATTAAAAAAAAATTAATAAAATATTATTAAACATTTTATTTTGCAATTTTATCAATGCATCGACGACGCAACTTGGTAATCACCCGTTAATTGAAGCGCATCAACAAAATAAAATCAAAATAACAAAAACAAAAACCTCAACAAATATAATAACGAAATATAAATTACATGCAAGAAGGTCGGAGAATTAAATAAAATTTTCCCTTCTGATGAGATGTATGTACAATTTTCAACAATACAAATAATATTATCATATACTAATACAATTTATACAGTAAAACAAAAACGGGAGATATATAGATATTTTTAATTTCTATTTATTTTTCTCCTTCGTTCTCTATCGTTTTCCGTTTTTTCAGAGAAATTTCTATTATAACTATTTATTTAATATAAAAAAAAATCACCAACGGTACTTATTTACTACACCAATTTACTTAGAAATAAAAAAAAAAAAAAATGCACATTAAAAATGATGCACTGATACCTGATCTCTGGGAAAACGACAGAGTACAAGTTCCAATTTAGCACTTCAAAACCACACACGCACAAAGCTACTCAAACCAAAACACAAAAAAAAAACACAAAAAACAAACAACACAACAAAAACAAAAGAAATATAAATAAAAAAAACTAATTTTAAAATTGAGGAGATCGGAAAAAACACGTCCGATCTCTTCAACGATCATCGATCGACCTCTTTCGAACGCATGTGTGCATTGACAATTAAATATTTAATGACATTTCTATTTGAATTTCGATGGTCATTCGCTTTCAATATTGTTGAAATGTTTAAAATATTATGGTTGGGCACCAATTGAATTTCTTGAAAACACAACTATTGGTGTTTTTCCACGATGAAACATATTTTTTCTGCAGCCAAACATTAAAATCTGCAGCAAAACCAAAACAGCATAGGAATTAAGCACGACTTTTAGTGATTAAAAAAAATCACTAACGAAAAATAATTATTAAAACTACTACAATAAGGTTACATGATACCAACTCAAAACACGGAGGATTTACATGATACCAAAAAAAAATCACTACACAAAATTTATTTTATGAGTACATCCATACCAGTCGATAAAAAAAAATCATTATAGAATTGATAACAAATATGCAATATTTAAAATAAATAAAAGATATTATGAATTACAAATACGTATCATACAATGTTTTATTTTATTTTCATTTATTTATTGTATATAATATATGAACTTTGCCGACTAAAAATGAATTTGATTAATAAATTTGTACATAACCGCCGAACAATATTTAAAAAACGGAAAACTAAATTTCTTTTTGTAATAGACTATGTGATAAACGTAAATCGTCTATCACATAGTCTGTTACAAAAAAAATTTATGGTTTTATACAACATAGAGAATAAAATACCAAAATTTAAATATTTAGATGTTATTATATTATATTTATTTTTGTATATTTTTAATATTTAAAGGCAAATAAATATATCAAATTTAAATTTTTAGCAAAGCAAAAAATAATTATTTTTATATTGACAACAACATATGTAAATGTCAAAAAGAAGCATACAAACAATAAACAAAAGTGTTTTTAGACATACGTTTTTCTAGCAAAGTACAAGAAATTATTTCGTAGTGTTTTTAGACATACGTGTTTCTAGCAAATTACAAGAAATTATATGGATTTTTTTTAATCACTAAAAGTCGTGCTTAATTCCTATGCAGGAAAGATAGTGTTAAATTACACTTGAGTTACAAAGACAACAGTTTTTTTTTATAGCTAAATTTTATAGTTGATACGTCAAAAATTATTCTCGA